>JACXGJ010013734.1:0-15824 GCA_016801105.1 Esox niger | reverse complement strand
TTAAACTCCAAATAAAGCATTGTTGCAAAAACTTTCTTGCACTTTTATTTTGTAGGCAAAAACACTAATATGCAGGTTAACAGTGTTGGCTCTGTTGTGTGTCTGTTTGGCATGTTTGTTAAAAAAGTAATCTGGCCCACGATGCTCTCTGGCATTTTCAATGTGGCCCCCCAATGAATAATATTGCCCACACCTGGCATAGATCCGTTTCTATAGATTTTCTTAGATTATCTGGAACCTATTTTGGAACAATTTTTTATACGTTTTATCTTCCTACAGAGGTGATGCAGGGACTTTCATGTGAGGGAAAATTTTCTGCCAAATCTAGATTACAGACATAAGCAATGGATGAAAGGTTAGAAAGAAGTCTGAGAAAATATTCTGAAACATATAACTGATTTGAAATTAAAACATTTAATTTGACATTAAAACTTAATGTGGAAAGAGATTGTGTGCATAAGATTCTTTGGACTATATAAACCAGATATTGGTCTATGTAAACCAAATAAAAAGAAACTAAGTTGGAGATCATCTCAAAATTATTTTTGATGCACTAAATTCCACTTGCTTTACACTGCTATTATTATGTTTATAGAATCTTTGATTATATTGGTCTCAGTTACTAGTCCAATGAAGTAGCTGTCTGACCCCCTGGAAAGAGCATTTTTTTCCCAATCTGCTCCCTGTAAGAATAGAGTAGAAAAGCCCTGGTCTAAATTGTTGTACGGTAACCTGGCTGAGATGTGATTGGAAATGGCTCAGTTCTTTGCATGCTCATCTGGCAGCCAGTCATTCCAGTCATTCCTGCTGCAGGATGTTCTCCACCTCAAGTCGTCTGTATTGTTACTCAGAACTGTTAAGGTAATGACTTCATCATGCCCAGTGGATTCCGAATTAGTCATAACCTAGACACAGTTTCATGTCAGAAAAACAATTAGTCTTTTGGTAATTGATTTGCCTCTAAATGTAAATGCAAGCCAAGATGTCATTTAAATGCTTTCTGCGTTATGTTAAATTGTTGGTTTGGCTTGTTATGAGTCAAATGCTTGTGTCAGACGGAGCGTGAGGCAATAGTGTGTGTGCATATCCAAGTACCGGCTTTTGAAACAATCCATCCCACTCCTGGGTGACTGAAAGTCTCTATTGAGAAACAGTGTTGGGGACAAAATCAAAATAAATCTAAGCCAAAGGTCCATTAAAGCTACTAATTTATCCAAGTAAGCAGCATCGGGCTATTTCAGATTGACGCCGGGTCGCCATCTGAAAATGACAGCATCGTCTGTCATAGAGAAGGGAATTTCACCCATTGTTACGTGCATTAGAAAAATGTCAACGCATGTGATAAAACACCGGTCCCACTCCAATAACAGTTAACATTTACTTCAAGGACAGACTGCAGGCCCATTGATTGAATTGAAAGAGTCACTGTCTTTCACAAAGCAACAAGGGACACATGTAAAAAGGGGGAATCGATGCTGCACTCTGACTCAGGTCAAAAGTAGTGCACTACATAGAGCTTAGGATGACATTGCAGATAGCTGCTGACTTCCTCTGGTTGCCAGTAAAGACCACAATGGAACTGAGCCCTTCTGGATTATCCTCAGACGGGTTTGTGAGTTCATTCAGCTTTCGATGCGCTTTAAAAAATAAAATAAAAGGTCAATAATTTACTATGCCCAAGAACCATCCCAATAACTTCATGGAGATTATATATTTGAAGAAAAGCAGTGGTGTCTCTTAATTATAAAACTGTTATGAAATCAACTCCCCCGTGTGTCCACGCAGGCTGAGCGTCTGGACATTGAGGAGAAGTACACAAGCCTGCAAGAGGAGGCCCAGGGGAAGACCAAGAAGCTGAAGAAAGTCTGGACCATGCTGATGGCTGCCAAGTCTGAGGTCCGTTAGGGCTCTGGAGAAAAAGCCTGGCAATATTCTCAGTGAATAGGATGTGGCACTAGCTGGTTCAAACCACATTTGGGAACGGGTTTGGGTCCAGCAGTCCATGACAGGTTGTCGTTGTCTCGTCAGATGGCCGACCTGCAGCAGGAGCATCACCGGGAGATCGAGGGCCTCCTGGAGAACATCCGCCAGCTCAGCAGGGAGCTCCGGCTGCAGATGCTCATCATAGACAACTTCATTCCACAGGAGTACCAGGTGCGTGTCCGCGCGCTGGCATGCGTCCGTCCGTCTGCGTTCAACTGTGTTAGATGGCACCGGCGCTAATGTTTTTCCTCCGCCTTCCCGACGGTTGCAGGAGATGATTGAGAATTACGTGCACTGGAACGAGGACATTGGAGAGTGGCAGCTGGTGAGTACAGGAGACGGCCCCAGCGCGATAATTCACCTGAGGGGAATGAGGAGGTTCCTTCAACGTTATGCCACAAAGATATGCGCGAGCGCGACCGTTAAGGTATGCCACCGGGTCGGTTAAGGCGCAGCGATGTCATTGCTCTCGCTATGCCCTGTTTCTCCTCAGAAATGTGTCGCTTACACCGGCAACAATATGAGAAAACAGACTCCTGTGTCAGACAAGAAAGAGAAAGACGTGAGTATTTCATCGATTTACAGGTCTGATCCGGGTTAATGCGATGTAGCTGGTTCAAACCCGCAGAATAGAAGCCTGGGCTTTACCTTTAAGAAAGACAAACTGGTCTAAAGTGGAACTTGCTTGTGTTATTCTCCCCCTGGCTCCTAATTTCTCCCCAGCCATTTGAGGTGGACCTGTCCCACGTCTACTTGGCCTACACAGAGGAGAGTATGAGACAGTCCCTGATGAAGTTGGAGAGGCCTAGGACCTCCAAAAGTGGCAAGAGTGGCCGGCCCAAGACTGGACGAAGGTAAACCGCTGCCACGACCTTTTGTTAGTAAATTCCAGTGCATGTTTTCCCTGAATACTCCACAGGCCACTCTACGACAGAGCTTTAATAACACAGGTCAGAGATGGAGGATGCGATCACCCACCTTCAGTCTGAAGTAAAATGTACAATTGGTTTCTTTTTCCCAGTGTAATGTTCCACATAGCACTCTTTGTCACCACAATGACCTTTACACTGGGTAACTGGCATTGGCTATGTGCACAACCCACCAGTACCAACTGATTTTGAAGTCATTTTCAAGTAATAGCTTCCTCTGTCAGTTCAGTTCTTAACGTCTGCTGTTTCTAGGAATATGTGCTGTCTAACCCTAACCCTGTGCCACTTTTAAAACCCAGGCTTTTAAACCTGTGCTGTCTAACCCAACCCTGTGCCACTTTTAAAACCCAGGCTTTTAAACCTGTGCTGTCTAACCCAACCCTGTGCCACTTTTAAAACCCAGGCTTTTTTGGCTATTGTTCCTTTTGGTAGCTGGAATGAATTGCAAAAGCCTGTTAAGCTTGGCAGTTGCATAACTCCTAACTCACTTTGAAAAAAAACTAATCATGCACTCCAACTGGTTCACCTGCTGAGTCCATCAAACCTGTATCTGAAGGGGTCTTGCTGTATATAGTACCTTGTCTCATATTAATAAAAAATTGTACATAAACATTTTTGGTCTATTTGACATTTAAAAACTCTAACACAACATCTGTTACTGTTAGGCATCATTTTTTATTATTTAAGAAAATCAAATATGTTGCTTAAGTAAATTTTCAACCCCCATAGAGTAATATTTGGTAGACCCTCTTTACTCTCATAGCTTTGCAGTGATTTTAACCAATTCACACCAACATCTGGTGTAAGGTAAATTCCATGACAAAAACATTGAAATGATAAGAAAGGGCAACTCTGCCTCGAATAAGCTGTCCACCAAAGTTGGGCAACTGGCATGCAAAATCGGCAGGCCAAAGGGAACTATGTGACCTGTTACCTGTTAAAGCTGGGCTGTTTGGAAGAGTGGCATGGTGAAAAGTCTTGTTTGGATTATGTCACAAAGGGCAGGTTGAACCAGCTTGTCCGACATTGTTTGTAACTCTGTATTTGACTTAAAACGCACTCTGCATCTGTCTTCACCTGTTGGAGTTGCTACCTGTTAGGATTGAGGGCAAGATGGTTGTAGCGAAATAGAGGAAATTCCTAGAGGTAATTTGGATTTCTTCAAGAGACCTCAGACTGGGGAAAGAGGTTGACTGGTCGCTGACCCGGTCAAATCAACCAACTGCCCATCAAACTTGAAGCTTGTGCAACAATGAAACAAAGAAATGGACAACAATTGCAAGGATTAGATATGCAAAACTATCTTGCAGTTATAGTTGCTGCCAAAGGTTTTATATCTTTTGACTCAAGGGCATTTCAGTTCACATTATTATTGTAATATATAATTTATGATCAGATATGTTATTGTAGAGATAAACTCATGGTATTTACTGGTATTTCATATAAAAGTTTATTACATTCTAATCTATCATTAAATCAAGTTCATATCCCGATTGGTGAAGTGTTACTGAAAACTCTTATCATTCTGTTTGGTAGTTCTGAGGAATATGGCATAATCTGCCACAATCAATCAGATATTTTCTGCTTTCTGGGCAATCTCAAAGTGGCTTTATGATCATCGCCACGATCATCAATCAAGTATTTCTATACAACCGTGACAACATCTGCTATGCAACCAACGCAACTTTTTAACTGATCTCCAAGTCGCTCAAATTGCACCCGATTCCTTTTGTAGTAAACTACTTTTGACCAGTGCCCCTGTTTGCAGTATTTGATGCATCTGTCTTATTCCCGGACAGGAAAAGATCAGCCAAGCCCGAGGCTGTGATCGAATCTCTGCTGCAGTAAGAGACCGAGAGAGAGTGCCAGAGAGCCATTCAGGGCTGGATCCCGATGTACTGCAATTAATCTACATGTTACCTTAGGATCAACAACAGGAGGCAGTCACTAGTCGAGCTTGAAGATTTTTATTGTTGAATGTTGTTATTTAAGATTTAACTGAATACACTGTATAGCCAAGTAAGGTTTTAAATGTGAAGGGAAGAGACAGTGGTGTGGGTTTGGCCCAGGATGGAGGGAACAGGCTACAGCCACTGTATGTGGCGCTGTTTGGGACTGGCCGTTAGGTTTGGAGTTAGGGTCAAGTCAAGTGCACAAGTTGTATTATAATAAAATGGATCTTACTGAGGATTGTCAGCTTAATATTGGAGTCATACTGTCGCCAACGAAGCACAATTCAGTTGGCAGTCTGCATTCCAAATGGCACCCTGTTGCTTATCTAGTGCATTTCTATGACCAAGGTCGAGTGGCTCATAAGTAGAGGTCAAACGTAGTAAAATGCCTAAATGAAACGAGCAGGTCGCCATTTTAAAAGGACTTTCTGCTTGAAAACCTTAGGATGTTCATTTGCTGTAGTATGAAAACCATGTATCTCTGTAGGATGAAGTGATGTCAGTAACAAGGGTGAGTGTGTATTTTGTCCATAATGCTGTCCTATTCCCTATATAGTGCGCTACTTTTCACCAGGGCACAGCAGTGCATTATTGGAGTATCGGTTGCCATATCTTATGCAGCAAATTAGTCTATGATGAGCACAAGGCTTGGTCTTTGAACCATTCCCTCAGCAACCTCAGCAACAAACTCTGACCCTAATAGAGATCAAGTCGCCCATGCTTCTAATGCCAAGATGTGTTGATGACCCGTATAATGCCCTACAACATTGTTTAGAACTGATACAAAAAGAACAAACGATTAATTCAGAAATGAATCTAATGTACACCACAAGTTATAATAGCCCCTATTTCAAGTGTCATTAGTCTGGAAGTCTGAAATGTGCTTGACTATGTTAAAATTCCTTCAGGCTTGTAGGATAAGTTTTGCATGCCATAATGGTCTCAGAGTTATGCCATTTACCCATTAAACACTAACTAAGCGACCTAGTCCTCTTATTTCTTGTCATTGTTAATGGTGTATTGTTGTGACAGCAGACTGTCTTTATTTTGTATTCTATTCTGTCAAATGTTTACATCTACCAAGCTACCCCTGTATTAATTTATTAAATTATTTTACATGTTTAATCTCAAAACATTTTGTGGTCCTCATTCAATATTAATATTTTTGATGGTTTGCAACTGTTCGCTTTTATTTGTCTGGTTTAGTGAGCAAGTTCAGATTTCAATATGTAAGCGAAAGCACAGTTTTCTTGTTCCTTTAGTGCAGTTTCCCAATCCTGTATTAAATGTTGCCTTACCACTTAAACACTTGATTGATGCAATCAACTCGTCATCAAGTCTTCAATTTGAATCAGTGTGTGAGTTGCAAGGGCAATAACAAAAACATACACCCCTTTGGGTCCCCAGAACTAGGATTGGGAAACACTGCTTTTGGGCTCCCTTAACAAAGGGGGCTCGGTTCTGATATTCTTTCTATAAATGTGTAGTTTTGTCAGTCAAATCTAAATAGGTTTGACTGTGTATAGTCAGTCTAGTTGCCTGGTGGTTAACACAAAAAATGTAATGTTGTTAATGACCTTGTTTCACCAGTGCTTTCATGTGGGTAGATAACCAGATACTTCAGTGATTATACTTTCTGCAGCTTAAGAAGCTACAGTTGGTGATGGGGACATTCAGGAACATGATTATGTAGTAGTTTCTCAAGGTTATGTAGCACTTCTTTTTGACACTTGTTAATTTATTCATAAATAGTAAAAAAAAGGTTTACATTGGAATAACATTCAGGAAGTAGGATGTGCTGTTAAATTAATTAAGTTTGTTTCCACATCTGTCAAAGTTCCATTCATTGCCATCAGCGGACCGCTGGGATCGTTTATGATTCCGACGGGAGTATTTGACCTGAGCACAGCAATAGAGATCTTTAAGAAAATCTCTTAACTGTTCCTCATCTTCATCTTTTATCTCAGAGCAGTTGTTTCCTTGAATCTGCACAGAGAAAATAGAACATTTTGAAGAGTAGACGTTCTATAAACCACCTAGAACGCAGCCATAGATCCTTAAACAATGTTCACATGCTGTAGTCACAAGGCTCTTGAGAATACAACATAGAAGGTTGCACCTCGAAATCTAATGTTTGAATGTTTCCTGTTCTTTTTGTATTGTCTCAGGATTTTGTCGATGTTCTAGTCCCCTTTTTGAATGAGTACACTAAGCCTGAGAACCAAATCTTAGGCCCAATGCTAGAAAACAGCATTTTGTCTGCATGCATCCTTACCTTATTATATTGTATCAGCACCCGGACGATTTTCTCGTGGTTTTCTTGAATCCCATTCTTTGTATTGTTTATGTTAGACAGAATCTTCTCAGCTATGCAGAAATCTTCTGTCTGGAATTTGAGAGCGTTATTAACGATTGCTTCATGGTGAAATAGCTACTATAGCCTGTTGTGACAACTTTCTGACTGGCCGTAACAAGTGACTGATCGGGTCATCAAGTGTTTCCATGAGTAGGTTATTAATGGATATCCTTAACACAGATTATGCATAGTGTTTTACTAGCAGATTTTCTAATGGATCTCTATTTTTCCAGTAAGTCAGACTATGGTTTTATGTTTTCATCATATTCCACAAGAGAACACTCACCCCATTGACGATGCATCGTTCTTTATCGAAACTGTGTGGCACCATCATTTCCAAAAACGACTGAAACAAAAAGGTTTCCACTATTTAAATCCATACACCTTTTCCTGCATGTTTCAGAAGGAAGCTTTCAAATTGTATTCAACGCTGTAGATACAAAAGATTACAGAGCAATGTTTTTACCTTTGGGCCTGTTTGGAGTAGAATGTTGACAGTTTCCATGATGTCCTTCAGTAAAAGATGCTTGTCCTTCTCAGTTGGTGCAGTGTAGACCTGTACAAATGCAAAGAAGAGGAGAGCAACAATCTTCATTGTTTTAGTAGTAGTGGAAGGCTATGTCTACGACCTTGGGTGAAGAAGCTTCAAGTCAGACTGACAACCTCAAATGTAGGCCTCTTATATTGTCACAGACATCCTCACAGATGCCACTAGATAAGATCATAGCTGACACTAGCAACATTCAGGATGTACTAATATGGCTGTCTTGCTTGGGATCAATTAGCAATGAAGTTGTCTCTATCTGAACTTGATTACTGACAGTTGGAAAACCTTGAGAATTGTGGTGTCATAGATTAGCGGTTTGGTCGCCAACCAAAACCATTTCCTCAGAACCTAATACAAATAACAACACAATTAATAATAATAAAAAACTACAAACTGATACATCTCATGGGTATATAATAAATTCAATGACAGATCAACAGAACATCCGTGTGTCCTTTGGCGGGGAACACAGGTCTATGTAACATATATTTTATGTCCAAATTAGCTCAAAACCATTAGCTTGTTAGCAAGAGAAATGTGGATCTCACAAAAATCCAGTATAAATGTACATCACGGTGTCACACAGCTGGGAGTAAGACACAGGCGCAGAGACGGAGTGGTGGTGAGAACAGATATGGCGGGTCATGAAAGCCCCACCAGTCTTCACACCTACCGACAGCCAGGAGGTCTTCTACATCCATTCCTCCACACACGAGAGGCAGCATAGGCTCGTTGTCCCACCCCTCCGGGGGTGGCAGCCGTGCCTTAGGGCCCTCCGCTTGCCGCCATAGCCCCCCCCCAAAATGTTCTTGGGGGTGACTTCCAGCAGGTCGGTGTCGTCGCCTGTGACTTCTTCTCCAATTGCTGCGCTGGGCTGGTCAGGTGTGCAGCTTGTGACAGTAGGGGTTCTCCTCCTCCTCAGTGTCGCTGTCAGGCCAACCAAGGACTTCCCCTACCATCCATCTCTGCTGTGTCTCTGGGTGGTGGATCATTCTGTCACACAGCTGGTTGTAGGACACAGGCGCAGAGACGTGGCGGTGATCGTAATCCATTTTGGTTTTCTTTCATTTAATAAACAAATGGATTACTATCACTGCCACGTCTCTGCGCCTGTGTCCTACACCCAGCTGTGTGACACACGGGTGACACTTTTGGGAAAGATGTGTTTATATACAAAATAAATTACCTTGAATGTAAATTATTTGATTTAGTGAATTGTTTGATTTTTTCATTAGTTTAGCCCCTATTCATTGAGACCAATTCAAACTGAGATGTACAAACTGGCTTTATTTACATTGCCTTTGGAATGTATTCAGTCCCCTTCATTTTCTCCACCTTTTGTTTTGTTATGGATGTCTTTTATTCATTGTATTTTGGGGCATCAATCTACACACAGTATGCCTTAATAACAAAGAAAAATGATTATTTTGATATTTGTTTAAATATCATGTACAGTTGTGCTCAAAAGGTTGCATACCCAAACAGTGTTGCATATTGTAAATGAGACTGTGTGAGTAAACTGATGATTAAAAAGTCAGTGTGAAATCTGGAATTGTGATGTCACTGACTAAGTACTGCATTGGTTTCCTGTCTGAACTGACTATGCAAACAAGGCACAAACCTGTCTGCGGTGGCTCTCAAAAGTATTTACACATTTTAATATGTTACAATAATAAAGCAAAATAAATTGAATGTGTTTTTGCCACATATCAAAACCAAAAAGTCCATGTCAAAGTGAAAAGTCAACAATAAAATCTGCATATTGTTCTAAATGATATAAAACAATGAATTACAGTAATTTGCTATGACACACCTGAATGAGCTGTGCTACAACCAATTATCTTTAGATCAAGGTGGTTTACATGAAGAATTATGCCAAGATGAACAGGCAAAAAATGCTTTATCCAGATGTGCATAGCTCATAGAGACCTATAGGCTACAAATGGATTTTTGACTGTAATTAGTGCCAAATTTGTGGCCAACAAATACTGACTAAAGGAGGTGAATAATAATCTATGATCAAAACAAATGTTTACAACGAAACGAATCAATTAGCTATTATATTCTGTTCAGCATTTGTAATATATTTTTAAAAAACATTTTGAAACATAGAAAAGTCTAGGGAATACTTTAAAGAGCCACTGAATAAGATCCCACATTACACAATGCATGTCAGAGCAAAAAACAAGCCATGCATTCTCTGAGAGAACTCTGAGAGAACTGTGTCAAGGCATAAATCTGGTTCGTAAAATGTCTAATGCCTTAAAAGTTCCCAGGAGCACACTGCTCTAATTGTGAAATGATAGAAGATTAGAACCACCAAGACTCTCCCTAGAGGCAGCCTTCCAGCCAAACTAAGAAACTGAACAAGAAGGTCATTGGACAGGGAGATTACTAAAAACCCAATGGCTACTCTAATTAAAAGAGTTTCACATTTTTGTAGATGGGAGAACCTGCCAGTTGGGGCAACATCTTTGCAACATGTTGTATATCAGGCCTTTATGGTACAGTGGCTAGATTGAAGCCAATCCTTAGAAAAAGGCATGTCATGCCACCTTGAAGAGAGCATGAGAGAAGGTTCTCTGACCCCATGCTACCATTAAGTTACAAAAATAAGTTACTGCTTATCACTTGGCTAATACACTGATCAGCCATAACATCATGACCACTGACAGGTGAAGTGAATAACACTGATAATCTTGTTTTCATGGCGCGTGTCAGTGGCTGGGATATATTAGTCAGCAAGTGAACATTCTGTACTCCAAGTTGATGTGTTGGAAGCAGGAAAAATGTGCACGTGTAAGGATCATAGCGACTTTGACAATAGCTAAATTGTGATGGCTAGACATCAGAGCATCTCCAAAACTGAAGCCCTTGTGGGGTGTTCCCGGGCTGCAGTGGTCAGCAGTGGTCCTATCAAAAGATGTCCATGGCAGGAAAAGTGGTTAACTGGCAACAGGGTCAAGGGCAGCCAAGGCTCATTGATGCACGTGGGGAGTAAAGGCTGGCCTGTCTGGTCCAATCCAACAGATGTACTCTACTGTAGCTTAAATTGCTGAAAAACGTAATCCTGGTACTGAAAAGTGTCAGAACATACAGTTAATCACAGTTTGTTGCCAATGGGGCAGCGTAGCTGCAGACCAGTCAGAGAGCCAATGCTGAACCCTGTCCTCCGCCAAAAGCAGCTACAATGAACACGTGAGCATCAGAACTAGATCAAGGAGCAATGGAAGAAGGTGGCCTGGTCTGATGAATCATGATTTCTTTTAAATCACATGGATTCTCGGTTGCCTGTGAGTCACATACCTGGAGAACACATGACACCAGGATGCTCTATGGGAAGGAAGCAAACCGCCGGAGGCAGCGTGATGCTGTGGGCAATGTTCTGCTGTAAAACCTTGGGTCCTGCCATTCATGTGGATGTCACTTTGACCGTACCACCTGCCTGAGCATTGTTGCAGACCATGTGAACCCTTTCATGGCAATGGCATTCCCTGATGGCAATGGCCTCTTTCAGCAGGATAATGTGCCCTGCTACAGAGCAACAATGATTCAAGAATGGTTTGAGGAACAAAACAATGAGTTCAAGTTGTTGACCTGACCTCCAAATTCTGCAGATCTCAATTCATTAGAGCATCTGTGGAATGTTCTGGACAAACAAGTCCGATCCATGGAGCCCCCACCTAGAAACTTCCAGGACTTACAGGATCTACTGCTAACGTCTTGGTGCCAAATACCACTGCATATCTTCAGGTCTAGTGGAGTCCATGACTTGACGGATCAGGGCTGTTTTGTGGCAAAAGGAGCACCTACACAATATTAGTCAGGTAGTCATAATGTCATGGCTTATCGGTGTATATCCCTACAGTAAATCATGTTAGTATTATGTTATGGGGATGCCCTTTAAAGAAAACATGATCCACACCGCACATGACCTCAGACTTCTCAAAGCACATGACCAACACAATGCTGGATAGGCTTCAGGACAAGTCTGTGAAAGTCTTTGAGTGGCCAAGCCTGGACGTGAACACCATTGAAGATCTTTGTTAAATTCTGAAGATTGCAATTCGAACAAATCTACAAGAAGGGGAGGAACTAATCCATAATGCAGTCCTATTCCCTATATAGTGCACTACTTTTAGCCACTGCACTGCAGTGTATTATTGGAGAACAGCCATTTCACATAATATTTGTCTATGATGAGAACATGCCATGGTTTTTGAACAATTCATTTGTCGGCCAAGGCAAGTGCAACACGCAACAAACACAACAAACTCTGGCGTTTTCTGAGAAGAATCTGCCCACGCTTTAATTAATGCCACATTGAGTCACATACTGTCTAGAAATGATCAAGTCAGAAATGAATCTAAAATACATACATAAGTTATATGAATGTACATTAGAAAAGCAATTTATGTGTTACATTTTCTTCTTATTTTATTAGTGTTCTATTGTAGCCTTTATTTTATTTTTTACGGTACATCAACTGTTGACATGTACCAAACACTTGACAACTGAATTATTACAAATGGTCATCATTTTAAAGGTTAAATCTTACAATTTCTTGGTTTCTATTAAATATTCATTTTCTAGTTGGTTTATATTTCTGTGGTTTTGGTATTGCAGATAAGATGTAAAACATTCTGTACATTCATTGCACTGTGTTTTCTCTATTCCTCTATGGCAGTGTTTATGCAGAGCCCAATTCAGATATTTTGGTCAATCAAAACTAATAATATTTAATGGGTCCTGTGCAGCTCATTTATAATGCAGGTCACTCAGGAAATTTTCAGAGAACATGTTTGTCCAAAACATATTTTTTGCTGAAAATAAGAGAATTGGGTCTCCTGTGTAAACACAAGTTACTTTATGGTTAACACATGAGACTAAGTGTTGTTAATTACCTTCCTTAACCTGTGCTTTGATGAGTGTAGACTATTTGCTGATTACTTTGGTGGTTTCACATTCTGCACGTTAAACAGCTGTGGTCAGGGGAGAATCTAATTGGTGGTGCATGAGGGTAATAAACCACTTCTTTTGCCACATGTAAGTTCATTTTTTAATAAATATTTAAAAAAATAAATGTTTTATAATACATTAACATATCAATCAATAAATAAGTTGAAGTATTGAATCATTTGTTTTTTGGATTACATCGACTTTGGGAATATAAGTACTGAGTACATGAATACAGATTGCCAAGAAGTATCCTTAACTGTTGTTTATCTTGACTCTTCACAATGTGGGTTTTTGGGTAATTCTGGGGAAAGATTAGAGAACATTAGACAATCTAAAAATATCCTACAACACCACCTTTGAACCCAGACAAACCTCAGAATATATTTAGAAATGCATGTTGAGAAACAAGATATAAACAGGTTTTCATTTATCATTAGGTATTTATTTATTATTGGTTTTAGGTTCGTTTTTGGAGAACATTCTCATTTGTAACCATGACTAGGGAAATAATTACAATTGGATGAAAGGGCATTAATTGGCTTGAATCCTTCAATATGTAGTGGTCTTTTAAATTAAATGCTTCTGTTCCTTATTCAAATCCTTTTCGTCTTTTTTGGAAAGGAAATAAAAAGGTTCACTGGTATTTTATGTGTTGAACAAAATACATTTGTTTATTGTGTTCAACACATATCAATATATCACCTATTCATATACTCCCTTAATTTTTGCATACACTGGTATTGCAACATTTGATATGTTTCACTGAAAACACTTTCAGCCTGAGAAACATCCTTGAACACAAGCCCAAAGCTTACATTTATCTGCATGCTTCCTCACCTCATTGTATTTTTGCAGTATATCTTTCAGCTTGTTTACAATCTCGTTCTCTGTGCAGTTGATGTCAGATAGAATCTTCGCAGCAATGCCGAAATCAACTGTCTGTAATTTGAGAGGGAAGATTCATGTTCGCTTTTTACCGATTCTCTTCCTGTATCACTGCAATAGAATTTAGTACCTTTTTAAAGTGTCATTTGTCTTTTTGGATTCTACCAAGTGTTGACATGAGTTCAGTGGTCAGCAGTAAACACTGATAGCGGTCCGGTTTTCCGGAAACAGATTAAGAATGGTCATGGACTAAGAATGAAGGTCAACGGTGAATCTAATAATTTTTCCCGCTTTTGTCCAGTAAATCACCCTTTGACAGGGGTTTCCAAACCATTCCAGGGAGGGCCGTGTGTCTGCAGGTTTTAGTTTTTCCTATGAATTGGTTCCCAGTTCACACCTAAACAACCAGGTGAAGGTAAAAACGAACCAATTAGCAACCAAATTAGTGAATCAAGTACAAGGAGAGAGCAAAAACCTGAAGACACACGATCCTCAGTGGAATAGTTTGGACACCCCTGGTCTAGGATAATACATGGTTTATCACTATGTCATATTAAATCATATTCTTATTTCTTATTTGCAACAACTCACTCCGATTTTTGTTTCACAGCGGATTTGTTTGAAACTGTTTGACACCGGTGTATCCAGAAGGACCTAAAAGAAAAACAAATTATCCCAAAAAGCTAGTTACTATGTTTTGACTGGTACGATATATTATTGCATTGACCTATGTCTCTCATCTTAATAACAAGATGCCTTCAAATAAAATGCAACCCTGTGACTACAATGGATGATAATGCAGCCTTCCTACCTTTGAGCCATTGAGGAGCGTCTTCACATTATTTATGATGTCCTTCAGTAACTGGCACCGTTCCTCTGGTGAGAGTCGAATACTGGGTGCAGTGTAGACCCATACGATGGCCAAGAAGAGGAGAGCAACAGTCTTCATGGTTTTCGTAGTAGTAGTAGTATTGGCAGGCTATGATAATGGCTGTGTCTCAGTCATCAGGGTAAGGGTAAAAAAGTTTTAAAGGACTGACTTGTCACGTCAAACACATACCTCTTATATTGTCACGGACAGCCTCTGAATAGATAGAGATCACAACTTCTTGTCAGCTGAAACTAAGAACGCAGCAAGACGATTTCCTTATTTGGGCTGTTTTGAATATGACTAATTAGAAATAATGTTTATCCCACTAAACTTGTTTTGACTGACAAATGGAAAATATTGGTTATTATGTGTGAAGCTTATGATGTAATGGTCAAACAATCCCACATGCCCTGTGTTCTTATTTAAACCACGTGTTGATTTATTGACATTGTTGTAATTTTGTTATTGTGGCGGTTAACACGTTTTCTTGAGCTTCTGAACCCTCCATAGTCAATAGTTGATGTACGCAGCATCTCTCTGGGTCATGTCATTAGGGGCCGTGCACGCTCCCCGCTGGTTGGCGACAGCTGACAGGCCAACACCAAGGGGCAAAGCTGTGTCGTATTCAGGACCGGAGGCAGGCTGGGGGTAGGGTTCTGTGTTGAGGGCTTACGGTAGAGCAAACCTCTTGCAGGGACGAGGGAACGACGAAGGGCGCAGGGCGCCACCGATGATATAATAGGCGTCATCCATCTGTAGGGAGAGAGAGGAGGGAGGACCGACCCCCTTTCTCATGCCCTCCAACCCATGGTGGCTGTCAGTGGAGATTGAGTTAATTGTAGGCAGAGACTGGCAAAGATACTTTAAAATGGATTCTAAAATAAGATGGCGAAAACACCTTATCAAAATGAACTACAAAATGCAGCAGCCACACCATGTATCAAAATAAAATTCTGTATTCTGAAAATACAAAAAATACTTTTACAAGGGTGTATGAAATAGTTTTGCAAACAGTCTATCTATCGGCCAATTTGATCTATCCCTTCACCAGTACACTGACTCAGTTGATTAAGTAGACAATATTGGATATCCACAGGTTTTCTCTGCTCAACGAGTCATAAGATAAATCTGACATGCAACTAGTTAACAGATCAAATATTCACATCCCTGTGCTCACCTAGATGATGGTTAGTAATAAAGTTCTACCAAAAACAGTCAAAAGAAAGTAACGTGTGATAGCATGAGTGTGTCTGTGTGAGAGAGGGAGTGTATTGAATGAGAGTGTGTGTGTGTGTGTGAGAGAGAGTGGATTGAATGAGAGTGTGTGTGTGTGAGAGAGAGA
>JACXGJ010013733.1:0-15826 GCA_016801105.1 Esox niger | reverse complement strand
TAGGGGGCATAGAAGAGTCATTTGGTAGGGGGCAGAGAAGACTCATTTGGTAGGGGGCAGAGAAGACTCATTTGGTAGGGGGCAGAGAAGACTCATTTGGTAGGGGGCATAGAAGACTCATTTGGTAGGGGGCATAGAAGACTCATTTGGTAGGGGGCATAGAAGACTCATTTGGTAGGGGGCAGAGAAGAGTCATTTGGTAGGGGGCAGAGAAGACTTTCATAGTGTTTCTATTGTATCCTTGGTATCATTTATGCCAAACAAAACAGTCTTTCTTTGTCAGAGTTTTTGAAAATAAAATTGAATACGATTCTACTATGGAACTCCCCCACACACAGTGCAAATCACGCCTTTCTCTTTGGTTTCGGGAGAGGGGACTAGTTTCATTTAACTGTGGTTTATCTGACCTCAGCTCGACCGAACAGGCAAGTCACTACCCCTCAGTTCCTCTTCTTGTCTACACATCTCTGCCTGACAGGCGCACGCACGCAGTCATACATGCACAGACCGACACGCGCAGACCGACACGCGCAGACCGACACGCGCAGACCGACACGCACGCAGTCATACATGTGCAGACCGACACGCGCAGACCGACACGCGCAGACAGACACGCGCAGACAGACACGCGCAGACAGACACGCGCAGACAGACACGCGCAGACAGACACGCGCACACAGACACGCGCACACAGACACGCGCACACAGACACGCGCACACAGACACGCGCACACAGACACGCGCACACAGACACGCGCACACAGACACGCGCACACAGACACGCGCACACAGACACGCGCACACAGACACGATTGGTCAGGTCTGTGATACTGGGAAAAGGGAAGTAACAAACATATACTAGGCATTTATTAGTTTGTTGTCCAAGTAGAATTTCAAAAACTAATTTAAAATGTCCCATAGACACTAAAAGGCAAGCATTTTATGTGTTACATTTCTTGTAAATTATCCATTTACTGTGCATTTTAATTGTTTTTTTTCCATGTTGTATGCGTTTCATTGTTCTAATACAGGGCTCAGCTGTGAAAGAGTCCTTGGTCTCATTTGTTTTCTCTGCATTAATAAAGGTATTAACATTCTGAATAGTAAGTTTGAAAACAGCTAATAAGTGCATTACGTAGATCAGAAGCTAGCTTAACTTATTCCTTAAACCGTGACTCCCAGGTAGAGCGGGAAGAACCTGGTTAGCCCCAATCACAACGGGTGGGATTTTGATGAAGTGGGCGGTTTTACTTTAACAACACCACATGATACAGGTCCATCTCAGACCCAGTGTGGTTCTGAATCCAATGGCATAACAACGTCTGCCCAAACCGTCTGTATAGAAATGACTTCAGCAAGTGGGACTACCACAACATTTTAGCATTTTGCTAGTGACTATTTTTAGACATGTTAGTGTTCTTCTGGGCATGTGTTCGCTGTTGTTTGCTGGTTGCCGTATAGGTTGACTAAAACGTACAGCTCAAGACACGTCTCTCGATACAAGCTGAGGATTTGTGTGCATTTCTATGCCTACCGCGAGTACGCCAGTTTCGGCAGCAACAGGTACATGAAGATGCAGAGCAGGATGAAGACGTCAGCCGTTAGGAAGTAAGCTAGGGCGCTGTCCGTCACGTCGTTAGCCGCTGCTAGGTCCACGATGGAAGCTACTGCACTCAAAGTGCCGCCCATCGCCTGGCCTGAGAGACGGAGAGAAGAGCCGTGAGAGACTTCAACTTTTCTGCCATTATAGCATAATATCTATCGATCACAGATCACAAGAGGAACAAACAGTTGGCCGGTGCTCACTTTGAAAAGAAGCTTCATGAGATCTGGTCGTGAATTCAGAATTAGGATCAGATTTCGGTATTTGGGTTGGGTTACTGCGTTTATGGTTAGGTTAGGGATGTGAGTGCCGGCGTAGTACCTGATATGAGTGCCTGAGATATTCTCATGGGAAAATGTCCGCTGATCCCGAAAACAGACCCTGAGAAGAGGTTGGAGGCCCCACTGACAAGGGCCACGCTGACCAGAGTACCAAAGAAGAACTCCTCCAGGCAGCCTGAAGTGTTCACCTGAAGTTTCAGAACAACTTCCCTCGTTATCAATGTCAGAGGTTCACGAAGGAGCACGTCAGAGACAAGCGGAAACCAATAAAGGGCATCTGAAATCTCAAATGATCACAGAGGTGAACACGGTCTCAGACACACCCAGGTACATGTTACACGTATCTTGTACAATGTCGCATATTCTATTGACATATACAGGGAAGTGGAAAAGCATTGGCACCTTTCAGGTCAGTGGAACTTTTTTTAAGTTTGCATATTTTGACATTCAGGGTTTCAAATCATCAGGTAATTAAAAAAAAGGATGATGGCATTTGGTATATGCAACAGAAAGGCAGGAACTTTTTCAAAACACTGTACATACATGACGCCGGCATTCCAAATCCTAACCATGACACCGGCATTCCATATCCTTACCATGAAACTGGTATTACATACCTTTACCATGACTGTGGTCACTATGAACACAGCCAGGATGATGACCAGAGAGGACAGAATACGCACTGCCGGAGACAACCTTAAGAAATGTGTAGAGATGAAGAGGAGAGAGAGGGAGAGAGACAGAGAGAAGGAGAGTGAGACACATTTACAGCATTAATCAGGAGGGCAATTGAGTGAAGCTTCTGCTCTCAAATGTGTTCGATAAGAATGTCTGAATTGCCACCTGCAAAATGTCAACAATATTTGACAACATTTAGCAAAGAACATTTTGCAGCATCTGTGAATACAGTGAAATCTGTCAAATCAAAGAGCTGAAAGAACAGACTGTTGTTTACCACCCAGAGGGAGAACACTAAGCTCCTGGAATTCTATTAAAGACTATTTCAGTGCCTCTCACCAGGCATGACATGCATTCAAATAGGATTTGAGCATTTGCTTTCCACTCACACGGAATGCAGCTGGACAGAATTGCACGTTATGGAGCCCTTCTGTAGGTTTTATTGTTCCAGGCAAAGTAAATCAAGGACAGATAAACTTCATAAAATGAGTCAAGATACTACTTAGACCCTTGACTGGTTGACACGAGACGGAGATGTTTTTCATACCTTCCGGTTTAAAGTAAATAAACACTGATACAGGCCATTCTGTCCAGTGATGGAGATATGTGGCCAAAACGGGCCCTTTAAACTGAGCAACTGTTTGCTGCTTTATGTGGGGAAGCTTGTGGTTTATGTGGATGTACTATCTAAACATATTAAGATGAATGAAACATGAAGTCTTCAAATGGAGCTTATCAGAAGAGGAAGTCGCACCATAGAGTCCTCCATGTCAACATCCTGTCCAGAGCAAACGATGTGATTGGCCAAGAGAACACACACTGGTGGGTGGGCAACATTCACAATCTGACCAGCCATGGAAAAATATGTTAACATATTTTCTGGAGCATATCGGATTCGCAGTGCCACTGTATGATAGCAGTCGACTGAAAGCACCATGAAGCCTGATGTTGCAGAGGCTTTCAGTGGAAATGAGAATCAAATGTCAAGAAGCTACAGAAGCTTAATTATCCTACAGAAGTGATCTCACAATCAACTAAGAAACGATTGTTCTCAGTGACCATTTGATTAGGATTATCCACATCCCAGTCCACAAGTTACGGGATCATGAAACACAGACCAACCATTAAAAAAGCAGACTGCAGGAAATGTTGATAAAGGCAATCAACAAAAAAACATTCTTAACAATTCTATAATTACATAAAAGGTAACTTTCAAATATTCATGGCAAAATCTCCAAATAAATCGATTCACCCCCCCACTTGTTCACCCACACCTCTGCCATATGCTGAAGAGTCCCGTAGCGGAGGGGGTGAATTAAACCCTAAAATGACCCCTTCCAGTGAGTGTGCAGGCATGTAGCCTTTATGAGCCAAGTGGGATATTTTAACGCAATGTAACGCACAGACGAGTTTATTCAAGACCCGACGCATGAAAACATTAGTCGCTCTAAAAAAAGACAGGAGAGATTTGTAAAATTGAATTACATGCATGTTTTACTTTTCAAAAGGGATCCAAGTCACAAGAACGTCCTGTATTTGGTACGCTGGTCTAAACTTGCCACGCTATGAAAGCCACCAAGCTGCGTCAGAAACCCATGACCACTGAGGTCTGTGAGGAAAGCCAGTAGCTAGGCGTGATTGGCAGGGTTGGGAATGGCAGAATGAACCGCGGTTATAGCCTCTGTAGAATCACCTATCTCAGTCAACAGGAGACCTGACATTCTGCAGAAGTCTATTTAATGGTCTGTCTGACAGCATTCTGGCCTGGGGACGTGTAGCCCGAGGGACCCTGGCAGATGACCACCGTCTTCCATCTCTGATAAACCTACTGGCCAAGTTCACTGTGGCCACCTGCAATGTGCTGAAGAACCAGCAGCCAGTCAGAGAAACAGCCTTCCAGTCACTCATATAATGAACTGAATGACTCCCCAAAGGTGTGTGTGTGTGTGTGTGTGTGTGTGTGAATGTCTGTGTGTTTGGAGGGGACTTGGATGGCTGGGTGTGTGTATCGGTGAACCTGTGTTACCTGTTGACTAGAAGGTAGTTGAGAACCAGACACAGCACTGACGGGACCGTGGAGGCAATGGCCAGATAGCTCTCAAAGTAGACCTGTCAAGACCAGACCAAACCAGTTTAGATACACATGCTCACAAAATAAACCCTTGTTTTATTAATCCTAACACTAAACCAAACCCTAACCTCAGTGATCCAAATGGTACACCTAAACCTAACCAAATACTTAACATATAGTGCCTTAATCTAACCAAATTCTTGCCCCAACCCCAATTATATGGTTTGCCCTAAATCTACAATTATTATTTTTCAAAATGTGGACAGAAAATTGCACCCATGCCTTTTGTAACAGTAGAAAGAAAAGCTTGACTGGAAATCTAAGGTTGGGAACATGTTCCTTATGTACATACACGTTCCTTCATTATTCAAACGTGCATTCTTCTGTAACTGCATGAAAATAGAAGCAACAGATGTTTCTCCTTCAATGTGAAGTCTTAAAGGAAAAGAGGAACTGAGAGAATATGAAAAACAAAGAGAGACTTCTGAGTATGTAAATTCCTCCATTAGTCTACAGTTTGATGTCCTCACCTTGTCCTATTTGTCAAATGGTTCTTATTAGAGCTGTACGCATAAAATCCAAAGAAGGTTTCTAAAAGGAACGCCACTCTCCAACTTTGGGAGTGATGGTAGTGAATTGGATAATTATCACCCCATCTCTAAATTTGCCTGTTTGGGAAACATCTTGAGTAATTGGTGAATAAGGAACTATAATATATTTTTACATTTACCATTACTCTTCCCAGCATTCAATCTGCTTTCAGACCTACACACAGTACCACTAAGACCACAGTACGTGGTGTAAATGATATTGCTAATGACTTAGACAATAGTAAGTGCTGAGCCGCCACAATTTATCTACAGCCTTTGACACTGTAGACCACGCAATACTTTTGAGTAAGCGGTCATCAATAGGAACAGGACTGGATGCCTGTCATTGGTTTGATGACCGATGACAGGCATTTAGCCCGGAGGACAGAAGTCAGGCTGGTAGAGTAGATGGCATCCAGTCGAAGCCACTGGAGTTGTTTAAAGGAGTTCCACAAGGTTCTATTCTTGGTCCACTACTGTTCACTCTCTACATAAACACTTTCGGTAATAAGATAAGAGGGGAAAATTCTTCCATACTCTGACAACACTGTCATGTTCCATACTACTGCGACGGTTGACCAGGCCTTACTGCAGCTGGAGGAGGATTTTAAGACACTACACATGGGTCTTTATTACAACTTAAAGCTGAAGTATGTAACTTTCAAGAACAGGAAGTATTTCCGCCACATTTTCCCAGAAATATCGCCTGTCGCTGGTGTGACGTCAGTTCACTCTTAAAGCCCCACGCGTTATCGGTTTGCTTCATTCAGTACAACTACAAAATAATGTCCTCATCCAAGTGACATGCAGTTCTATTATATACTAACATTAATAACTATTCCAACAAACGAACTGCCACATCAGCATCGCAGTGTAATACGTTCTGCTCCTTGACTTCCATCCATGGTAGACTGGCAGTGGCACCAATGTTCCCTCGTGTTTTCAAACGCCGTCTAACTGCCTTTTGGCAGATTTGCTTTCCTTTGATCTAAGACATATTTTCTGAGGTACAATTACATTCTGAACCTCTTACATTTTTCATAAAAACTGTCTCGCTGCTTGATCCACAAAATTAGAGTAGTCACTAATTTATTTAAGCCCCAGCCTTGTCTGATATGTCAAATGCATCTTCTTGTGCACAGAAACAATTTTCTGGATTACACCGGAAGCCCCTGCAATCTCCACAGAATTGGGTATGACTGCCATTTCCAGTTATGCTCCTTCCTTATGGAATAGCCTGCAGACCAAACTTAAACTGGGGACTCTTGTCTCCTTTGCCCATTTAAAACATTTATTGGAGGATTTCTTTTTCTGTGTGGCTTGTAACTGATTACGCAAGTTCTGTGCTATCAGGGGAACAAACTCTGTGTAAATGTAACAATCTGCTGCTGTCTTGTGTTAACTGTGATCGTTTGATCTGAACCAATTTTTATTTTTGTGTTGCTTGGAATTGTTTTTGCAAGCTTTTGTATTCTGTGCATTGACAAAGGTATAGTTCTTACAAGAAGCTACATGTATTCATGTGTTGAATGACTAAAATCATGATGCCACTGAGGAAATATCACCAGTGTGATAAAGCAATGTACTTTGTCTTGTGCTATATACGAGCATCTTGTTGTCTGTTCTCTGTCTTTTTTCTGCTTGCTTTTAATCATTGAACTAATCTGTTCAATGTTAAAATAATAATGTTTAATAATAATAACTTTCTTCCTTTCTCTCTGCAATTAAACAATGCTATTAGATATAAAACGGTGTAATTCCTTCAAGAATTCTGTACACAATTAAGTTTTCGTTCTAGAAACACCAGGAAAAGACCTCAGAATAAGCGACGAAAAACCTGATTGTCATATTCTCTTCCTCCACCCACCTATCCATGTCTCTCTCTCAACCTCTCTCTCTCGATCGGTCTTTCCAAAGATAACTGTGTTGCTTATGATCAGTGAGAAGTGAAAGAACACTCAGGGTCTTTTCCAAAAGAAATCAAGGCAGTAGTGTACGCACACCCCCGCCACACTTGTGAGGACCTTTTTGGGCTGAACACAAATTCATAATTTATTAGTAATTCATTTCTGTGAAAACATCCACACATTGCCATGATTTCCCCCCCCCCGACTCACACTAAGATCTGAGCGTTGCTCCTCTCCGTGAGCAGCTGATGCAGTGTTGTTGTTACTCAGCTTATAAATCCAGTAGTGTTTGGCTGTGATGAAGAAGTTCCAGGGCAGCAATGAGCCGATTCCCAGCATGAAGAAGATCATGTACACCAGGCAGTAAGAGTCCCCTGGACAGTGGCGGGAGACTAGAGGGCCCCCGTTGGCCACCGACAGCCCCATGTTGGGCTGCTTGAGGAGAGGGGCCCGGTCGAGCTACAGTCATGTAAAAAAACAAGTACAACCCCTTGAAAGTTGTCCGACATACTTGGACATACGGAAATGTCGTCTTCCCATCAACACACATGACAAATAAAGGTAATCTAACAAATTAGCATTTCTATTTATTTTAATTGTAAGAAAAGAACGGTGAAATGTGTTCAACTGGATTGCCTCTTCCAAAACAAGTGGCTGACATTTTGGGCTCAACAGGTAAAAAAAAAAAAAAAAGCTACTTTCCCAGGGGGTGTACTAGGTGAAGAGGCATGTATTTTTCTATATATGTTATGGAGAAAGGAAATAGCATTCCAGGTTATGTGGACTGCAGCTGGAAATCTGACAGTTAAACAACAGCGTAACATCAAGCCCTATCAAACATAAGCACAGTCATTATTTTTGTTGTTATTTACCTGGTCAGGATCCTCCATCTCGTCCTGGTCAGACATCATGGTTGAGTGAACAGGATGAGTGATGCAGGAGTTGACACTGGCCTGTAGAGTTTCTCTCCCATCCATTACCACACAGATGGAGGAGGCAGAAAGGAAACAGGGAGGGTAAAGAGGACAAGACAGATGGAGGAGAGATGGAAAGGGAACGAGGGAGGGGAAGAGAGGGTGGGGTGGAGGGCTTCTCCCAGGCTTAGCAGGATGGTTTTACCCAATGTTGAGAGGCCATAGGTTGGGGAAGAGGCTCAGGTAACAGGCCTACCCTGTCTGGACCGTCAAGACGCAGGACCTACAGACGGACCGACGGACAGAAGGAAGGAGAGCTCACGTGCATGCTCCTAACGGTAGAAGTATAAACAGTTGTAGTACTAAACACACACCTTTTCTTTTATAACTAAACCAAATTAGCCAAGATTTGTTGTTGTTTAACCGTTTTATGGACTACTAATAACCACTGGATACAAACAGGTTAAACTGTACCTCAAAGACAGTCCTCTTTTTTACCTCAGTCTTCCGTAACTTAATAAAAAAAGAACGACAGTAGCACACTAGATACATGCACCCAACAAACGATGCGGCATTGCCAAGCGCCAAAACGTGACAGTCACACTACACATTCCGCCAAAATAAATGTAGCCAGCGTTCCCTGAAGGGGTGCACGAAAACCACTTGTGGACAGCCCATGGCAACATAAAGGAGCAACTGACCAAATTGCCCAAGCTTACAGCTCTGTGTTAACTGAAAGTAAGCAAAACGTGAAAGGAGAAATCACATGAAACCACCAGACAAGCCCCGACTCAGCAGAAAGACAATCTGATTTCATGGTTACAGCTATTGTCTTGTGCAACACGAGTTTTGCAACCTTTTTAGGGCCATACGACTATTCGCATTGTAAAAAGCTGATCTCGCATCCTTTTCGATACCCTGCAATTATAATCTTGACCTCAATTCCAGTTCCACGGGTTTGCCCTGCTGCTGAGTAAAGATGTAGCGTCACTTTAATACCCAAACAAGAACTCAGAGACTGATCACGAGTTTAACACTGACAACAGTTGATAACACATGCAAACAGACTATGGACCATCCAGTGCAACGTGTAAAAGGCATAACAAATTCATCTGTTTTTCTGTACTACTGTAGCATTCCAGTAGTAGTAGCATGAATGTAACTGAAAACAACCTGGGGAATTTTCTTGGCACGTGCAGGAAACTCTCCCGCGCCAACAGATAGGAAAGTGTATGCGCGTGCGATGTAAACTCTACAATATAAACAGTTGCATCGATACTTAAATAACGTCAGACAGTACTCACCTACTATTCGACGCGGGTCCTGAAACAGTCTTCCATCTTTGTGAAAAAGACCAACTTAATTGATGTCAGTTGTTTTTACGTTTCAGAATAGCTAGGATCCGACGACAGACTCGAAACTAGCTCAGACTTATGTTATTGTTGTACTGGCAGAGCAGATCACACCGGTACG
Organism: Esox niger; assembly: GCA_016801105.1. Taxonomy (NCBI): domain Eukaryota; kingdom Metazoa; phylum Chordata; class Actinopteri; order Esociformes; family Esocidae; genus Esox; species Esox niger. Next base: position 6,309 of record JACXGJ010013733.1, on the reverse strand, counting down.
AAAGGAGCAAGAATAACTAATATTACCGGGTTATAGATTTGGTGTTTTGTCCTTCAGAATAATAGTCCGATTTTTTTATTTAAAATCTGACATATATTTTTTTAACAAAACGGATTTAAATATTTTATTTTAATCATCCTACAAATAAATAGTGTCGGATGGAAAGCCAACAAAATTGGTTGAAAGCCTGAGACTTGAAAAACAAGCATGCATACATCCAAGTCCACACAAAACGGTTCACTGATCAAAGATCACAGCATCCGGACCTGAATACCACGGAAAACATGTGGGGTTAGCCGAGGAAGAGTTCGCAAGTGAGTACCATGGATTCTGGAGGATCTGGAGAGTTTCTGATTGGAGGAATGGTCTCAAATCCACTGTCTTCACCCGCCTCATCAAACCAAATAGGATGTCACTCAGAGCTGTAATCTTGACAAAGGGAGGGGGGCACAGCGTATTAAATGAAGCATCCCAGTGATTATGGCATGCGTGTTTTTTTATAAAATTATAATTTCTTTGTTGACAATTCTTTATTTCTTTCAACAATTTTCTCTCAATCTAACACAGTTTGATTCACAAAATTTTTGGAGTCTGAGATCAAGCTGATTAGCAACAGTTACATTTTTAACAGCTTCAATTGTTCATATTAACTTAGGGTAACAATAATTCTGAAGGGCACTGTATTAGAAACAAGACCAAAGCAGTATTAAATCTCCTCAGGAACAATGCTGCAGTTTCTCTCACTCTGATGTGGAGAAACTCCTCCATGCTTTTATTGCAAGACGAATTGACTGTTAACGGTTTCTTGAGTAACATATTGTTACTATTGTGTTGCAGGACTTCTATTCTGAAGGGGCATGGTCGAGATCACGGCCTTATGTTTGCTATTCCTGCAAACAGAATAGAGCTCTCTGTCCAAGACGCTTTTCGTGGGAAGGGCTTAGAGAACCGTCCAGGTTTGTATGATTGTATAACGAACAAAATGCACAACATCCTTAGCTCAACCCTAACAATAACCTATTCATAACAAATTATTGTATTGTTTCTTTGTGGACACGCACTATACAAATATTACATGTTTGTATAGTTTTTAAATGCTTTTATTTATTTGGAATAACAGGAGACAACCGCGAAGGCTGGAAACCGGTATTGAACACTGGACTCCGACGAGGGAGCCACAAATTTGCCCAAAGCTAGACGATTTACCTCAATCAAAATCAAAAGCTCCCCAGTCTCTGAAACAAGTTTTTTTTAATTATTTTTTTTACAAATTCTAGTTTTTCTGAAACCTCCTGATTACGCACGACCGATTAGCATATTTCAAAGGCGACAGCATACCGACAAGTGCACCGATTCATGAAATAGTATTGCAGTACTCAAGTTCAGCAGAAGAGGTCACTGCGGGATAGCATATTTTGCTATAACCGGTAAGAGGCTGGTATCCTGGTAGAAATGTGAAGCAATTGAAAACCGCCGGTCCGTTTGAAATGTAAAGAAACTACGTGACATTCTTTTGCAGTCACTTATAATGTTTGTAAATTGTTACAACTGGTGTGATCCGGAAGAAGTATGCGTCAATATTTTATCAAATTTTCTGACTTACAGGCTAAGTATTTTGGTTGAGATAACTATTCCATATGGATCTGGCTTTATTTACATTTTTCAGTTTGATCTACTTTGTTAACTATATTATGTAAAAAAAAGACCGGCAACATTGCAGGTCTACATGGAGTTTCCCTTGTTGTTTTTTATTCTACTGTCACCACTTATAGTCTCTGTTTTAAATGATGACTGTTCAACATGGTAGACCTTGACTATATAGGTGGGCGTACAACTTAATAGAATGTGAATGGTGCTTAATGAAAGTGTGTTGAAAAACTCCAGAGTTTTGTTTAAAATCCTGCAACGACAATTAATCAGCATTGGGGTTTACACTTTCAACACCTTTTTCCCCCCATTGTTCCTCCAATTAAAATGTATTATTTTAAAACAAAGCATTACAATTAAAATGGTGGTTTCCAACTGTGGCATATGTTTAGATTTTGTTTGCCAGTCTATGTATCAAAAGGATCTTTATGAAATGATATATTTTTTGTAAGAAATGCTGTTCTGTGAGCACAATCATAAATGAAGTGCTATATATTTGTGACACTTTACTCCCTGGCGCTTTACTCAGATGTGACGCACATCTCTGTCCCTCCTCTGCGCTTCATTTGCTGAACGTGTAGATTATCGTTGTCTTTTTTATGCAGAAGTGCATCACCCAGTCTCCACGCCCACCTAAGAGTGTCCACGCCCACCTAAGAGTGTCCACGCCCCCCAGTGGACACTCTTAGGTGGACACCAGAAGCGTTTGTAAAGTCTGTATTCACCATGTGCAGTCTGGGCCTACCTATGGTCTGTGTTTAAGTTTCAGCTTGGGACCCCCATTTATCCATGTAGTCCTTAAGCCTCTTGTTTAAACAGGCTCCCCCCCCGGCCCAACTGCATTTGAATTGCAGAGGAGCATGAACCAGGGCAACCCCCCCCCACCCCCGGCGAAACTTTGGTGCAGTTAGTGACCATCGGTACAGTATATTCATGAGGCTTTATCTGTAGAGGTCAACACCCATTATTGAATATTTGTAAAGTATGCAAATAAAGGGATGTATCCACCAATCCAAAGAATTGATTGCCTGAAAGCTTGTCTTTCCGCTCTGCGGACAAAACATCTCATCGTCAGAGCCGCCACACAGGCATCTGGCCATTATATCCAGTTAATGAGTTCAGGGACCAGACATTGAAATGAGTTTAGAATATTGATTAAGGAAATGGAATGGATCTGAGACTGGGGATTAAGGAAGGAAATGAGAATGGATCAACTAAGGCTAGGGGTTTTAAATTAAGGATCTTAGGGTGTGGCTGGACTCTCTAGTTGACGCTGGACTGGTGAAGACTTGAACTTTCAGGTTGTTTAAAGAGCTGCAGGAGCTGACCGGTGACCGTGAACGGTCAGGTTGTTTAAAAGGAAGCAGGAGCTGGCAGGTGACCGTAAACGGTCAGGTTGTTTAAAAAGCTGCAAGAGCTGGCAGGTGACCGTGAACTGTCAGGTTGTTTAAACAGCTGCAGGAGCTGGCAGGTGACCGTGAACGGTCAGGTTGTTTTAAAAGCTGCAAGAGCTGGCAGGTGACCGTGAACGGTCAGGTTGTTTAAAAAGCTGCAGGAGCTGGCAGGTGACTGTGAACGGTCAGGTTGTTTAAAAAGCTGCAGGAGCTGGCAGGTGACCGTGAACTGTCAGGTTGTTTTAAAAGCTGCAAGAGCTGGCAGGTGACCGTGAACTGTCAGGTTATTTAAAAAGCTGCAGGAGCTGGCAGGTGACCGTGAAATGTCAGTTTATTTAAAAAGCTGCAGGAGCTGGCAGGTGACCGTGAACTGTCAGGGATGTGGGGATGCCAGACCTGGAAGATGTCTCTGACCTGGCTGCACGAGTGATGTGTTTTTGACTAGTCAGACTGTTCTGGATGAATACGTAGGTGGATTAGGATCATGCAGGCGTTGCGGATCATGCAGGCGTTTACCGGGATTAACATTCACTGGACCGGCTGAACGCAGTACGTCAACATTTCTTCAGAACCTGAAGTGTTCATCACCCACTTCTGAACTGAATCCCTGCCTCAATAAATTATTAAAGGCTGCTGTGAAGTGGATCTGCTTTTGACCAACATCAATACTGGCCTGTCAATAGCGCGTCCTATGACAGCTGTTTTCCCCTTTGTATCACAGTGAACAACAAGTTAACCGATCCAGACAAGCAAAACAAGACAACGAAGGTACTTGTTAAACTAGGAAATATAATTTATTGCATAAAAATTATATTTAGTTACAGGTAAGAAGGCTAGACACTTATTTACAACTGGTAGTTTACAGAGTTAAATGAAAACAAATTGTTTTTCTTCATAGCAAATTAAGCAGGTGTTTATTTTCTCTGACTGAAAGGCATTGTGGGTAAGTCCGATCAAAAGCCTTTGAATGTCAGGTGACATTCCGGTGAATACATTACAGCTTCCTATATGAAAGAAACACAGTGGCCTCTTAACACCTTAACTGTTAGCCAACCTCAACTCTGCATCACGCTGTCCAAGTCTGAGAAGAGAGAAGAGTTCAGATGTTTCATAGCCATTGTTCAAGTTGTCTTCTTCTGTTGGACGTGATTCTAAAGGGTATGAGCAAAGTCTTTATGTTCGTCGTTGTTCTGATTCTCTCATCATCATCGTTTTTATTCTTCCCCAGAGTGTGCGATACAGGGCAGTGATGTCCATTGTTGCTTGCCATAGCCCAATATTCTACTGCCGTGTATGTCTGATCCAGTTAGCTACAATTACTTAAACACAGAGAAGCCACACTGAAACAACCAGGGCTGTGACGATACCAAAATTGCCTTGGCAAAAATGAAAACACAGTTCATACCAAACTCCTCAGCTCATCTAAACCTGCTATATATGAAATATAATGCTGTATGCAGCAGAAAATAAATACATTTGACTATGGACAGCAACATAATGATGTTTGTTTCTGACATCAGGGTTGCTATCCTGAAGACGTTACATACAATACTAAGAAGCATTACGATAGCGTCCCAGCCCTAGAAGCAACATGTGTTTTAAACATATACCACTGTCAGCATTACACCCCCTAGTGAGTATGTACACACCTCGATCTGATCTGTCACTGAAAAAATAGACATACTCTTTCCGAGATTGGAACAAAGACAATCCTGTAATTGACCATTGTTTGTTTGTACTTGCATAGCACTGTAGCTAATGAACAACAAGAAATGACACAGGACTGTTATGAGCTGAGGCAGAGAGGTGACAAGACTGTTGAGTAAGACGGACATATCCAACCAATTATTTTCAGTTCTGTCCATTTGCACAACATCGGCAACATGTTTCACTGTTCTGTCGAATAAGATAAATGGGAACATCAGCACACTGTCTGCGTTCCGTTCTGGTGCATCCAAAATGGCCCCATACTAGTCACTGTTGTGTGTGTACTCCTTTTGACCAAGGCCAATGAACTTCAAAGAAGTGTACTATATTTGGAAATAGAGTGCCATTTGGGATACTTAAGAGTTTAACACTTTTTCTTCTAGTGATAGTAATCATTCCAGAGGTTGGAGTGTAAAATCCTCCTTAATGAGGACTGCTTTCCGACATCCTGCTGTGCCCTTAGACAGAAACTATTGGGACAACAATATTCTGAAGATGCACGAAGTAACAAGAACATGAACAGAAACAGGTCGGATAAAATGTGTGTATAATAAAACAATGAAGAAGAAAGAGACTGACAAAAAGAAACCAACTGGAGATACAAACAAGGCAATGAATATAGACAGAAAGAAGGAGAGACATCTCCAAAGACAAAGACATAGTGACAACGGTCAAGTAGAGGTGAAAAGGCGGAAACAGATAAAAAAGGTATAAAACGCTTGAGGTAAAATGTACGACCCATCGCTGCCAGTAAAAGGCTTCATTAACCTGCAAATATACAAAATAATTCTCTCCTCGCTCCCTACCGCACAACGACACCGAACGCCATGTTCCACTGAGCATTTCCATTGACATCATGTACTGATATAACCGCCTTGAGAAGAGCACCTGATTTATAAACATCAGCCAGTGACCACTGAGATGCCCTGCTTTATGTTCTCCCATGTGGCCTTCCGGAAACCACCCACAGACAACTCTCTGGCCAGCAGCTCCGTAGTCGTACTTCTTCACTGTCCTCCGTAGTAGTACAGCGACCAAAGCCGAGTACAACCTCTCAGAAATCATTAAACAAAACTCAGGAAGCAGCCAAGTCATGGTAACAAAACAAAATGGCATCGTGTAATGTGTGCAGGGAAATAAAATATCCACAATCATGGATGATAACTTAAATATAATGAGTGTTCCCTACTTACAGGGAAATGGAAAACAGGGGAGACCAGAAGCCTGTCCTGCTGTAACTGGAAGGAGAGAGCCACAGCAGGCTGATGGAGGGAGCAGTCAATCCCAGCGAAATGTGACTGGTTACAGCCCTAATCGGTCCGAAGGTCCCCGGTCAAAACTAACCGATTAATTATATAGGTTGGCCTGTGGGCCACTGAAACAACATGCCAAAGCGGAGGCCTCTGTCGATACCAAGACTCAATCTGCCTGGACTGAAACAGAACCCACCCACAACATGTACAAGCTTTCATAATGTCTTAAAATAACACTTATAATATGTGGTCTACAGAGAGAGCTGCTAACTATATGGACCCCCCAAGAGACCCATACAGGTCAACAC
>JACXGJ010013732.1:0-15830 GCA_016801105.1 Esox niger | reverse complement strand
TAGTCCCTCTTAAGCCAACTCTCTGTGCAGAAACATTCACAAACATGTCTGTGTTATCTTCCTGCTGTCGCCCCCCCCCCCCCCTCACCCTCACCCCCCCACCCACGCAGTTTTTGTCCCTCACTACCTAAAGGGAATTGAAAACTCCTTTTGTACAGTCCGTGCAGACTCCCTTGTATATTTTTCAAAGCATCTTTTCTGTTCTTGACACTCACAGCTTTCAACTGGGCCTTCAATTACTTTTGAGGGCTTTTTGGGGGGGTTCCCCCCGATGTTTTCTTCTTCAGAAAATAACCTTGTGTTTGTTGGCGTTGATGGTGAGAACGGGCTACAATTGCAACCGTGAATCCTTTGGTCACAGGAGGCGCACATTTCTCTTAAGATAGGAATAGCTTGACTAATGGTAAAAGGTAGAGAATCCGTCTGTGTGTGTGTGTGAAGATGTCTCTCTGTTAAGGGGGAGAATCAGTGTCTACTTAGCTCCAAATCCTTTGATTCCATGATGTAGTAACATTGAGCTTAGCGCAGAGCGGAGGGAGGTTTAAGACTGACATTTTGACAGGAAACAAGACTACCCAGCAAAACACTGGTTTCAGATCAAGTTGTGAAAATATTAGGTCTGTCATGCAAACGCATTCGACCTGCACCGGCGTACCAGTCGTCCTATCTTGTTTCCACCTTTTTTTTCCCTGCGACGCCATGAAGGGGCTTGTGGGACATCTGGCACTGTCCTGCTAAAGCTCCAATGTGTGTGTAGGTGTTGAATTGCGTTGGTTTTCTTACCTTGTCCAAGTACGTGTAGCTCCAGGTTTTTCCATCTGCAAACACGCGGGTCACGATTCTCCCCTGACTGTCATAGTCCACCTTCTCTGTGGTGGGACCCCTCTGTAAGCCAGTCACCTGTCCCGAGCTGGAGTAGGTGAGGTTGACGGACAGGAGCTTGCTGCTGGGGACCCACAAAGTCGGGTGACCCTGAGTGTCATAGACGATCTTCAGCAGGAACTTCCTGTGGTCGTCGTAGATCTTTTCCGTCCGGAGAGTTCTGTCGTAGTCCACCGAGAGAAGGTTTCTGCCGTTCACCTTTAGAGAGAAGCGCCATGGGAAAGTCTTAGACCTGAGGAAAGTGCATGTACTTCTGATTCAATCATCCACTGGTGTGTATTATGAAACAGAAAAGGTGACTGTCAAAAAAGCTGTCTGAATTAGATTGTTTGGAAAAACGGAAAGGAAGGAACGAGAAATAACGAAACTGGGAAGCGGGAGCGATGACTGCTATTTATCGTTGTCTGTTGACCCTGCTGTTTGTTTAAACTGTTGTTTGCCCCCGATGGATTTTCCAGAAGGACCCTAACATTTCATTCAGGGAGTCTTGATGCAAGGGCAGCGCAGTCGATTAGCTGTTATTATGAAGAGTGTTTCGTTAGTGTGAAAGACTTGCTGGCGTGTGTTCAAACCCTTGTTTTTGGCTGCCTGCATGAATTAGTCCTCCTAGGAATTTCTGGTGCCAGAGAGAGAGAGCGCGAGAGAGAGAGGAATACAATAAAACCCTAAAGTGGCAACAGTGTAGTTTATACCTCAGCCTATAAGAGACTCATTTGAAGAAGAATGCCTTGACAAACCAAGACAATCAAAAAGCCGACCCCTGTCCCGATATATTTCCCACACAGAAGGCATGTCCCTCCTTGCTAGGAAGGATGCCGTGGAGATGACGCCCACTCCTGCCTACCTGTCCCCGTCTCCCAGCAGGCGTTGTGTTGCCAGCGAAACCAGAAACAAAAGGCGAAACAAAGGCTTCTTGTAAGAAAAAGGCCACAGATTCATCCAAGACATTCTTCAGTAATGAGGAGACCCAAAGAGAAATACTATGCATAGGGAAGGGGCTGCCATTTTGGATGCTTAACGGTGGTCTTCAAAGAGATAAAGAGATCATAGATGGACGGACATGTTGTAAATACCTTGGAGACATTTTGGGCCCCATTATTTTCCATTGCTCATGCAGAAAGCATCTGACACCGGAATTAACCCTTGATCGGTCGGGGGGGGCGGGGCTCTGTTGCTGGGCAATAATGGCTTGATGGTTAGACCTTCATAGATTGTCTTTGATTTCGGACGACACGAATCATTGCAAATCAAGCATTGTGATCTCTTGCTAATCAATGACAAACTGTCACTGATTTGAGCCGGTAATAGAAAGAAGAAAATGAAAACGTTGACAATGAAACCGAGGACAATTTGATTTGGAAAACGGTGTCATTACCTTTTCAGTGGATGGATCCATATTGCATTTAGCAGCAGCTGTCCAATATTGTAGCCTAGTTTGAATGAGGTTTCATTAAATTTGTGAAGAAGCGGGGGGACGCAGATATGACTGAATCATTTTCAAGCGAAGAGAAGATCCACAAAAGAAAGCCCATTGACATAAGTGGTAATAATGATGTTATTTCAACCAGCCCCGCCCGCTGGGGCATGCAAAACTCAACCTGTGGCAGCAACAAAAGAAGGAAGGCCAAACCAACAAACCTACATCAACCCTGCCTGAGAAAATCTAAATGGCGGTCTCCAGGTTACTGTTGCTCTCCCCGAAGACACTGTCATACGGTTATCGTGCATTCAACCGTTCCCAAAACAAAACCGTGGTTTTCTGTCCGCCACTCACCCGGAGCTTCCTCCCGAACACGATGACTTTCCCCCGGGTCTGCTCCTTGCGGAAGCGCCACTCCACCAGGTTCTGCCCGTTCTCGCCGGGCAGGGTCATGTTCCGCCGAGCCACCGTGGGGTTGGCCGCGCCGGCCAGGATGTGAGGCTCCGTCTGGTAGTGGGTATCCATCCCGTTGGCGTAGATCACTCTCAGGGAGTTGTCGTAGCCCACCTGATAGCTGTTCCTCAGTTGGTCTGGGGAGGGAGGATGTGGGAAATGTGCTAGTTCCAGGAAAACAATATCTGACACTTTACTTTAAGGCCTTATTCTTTCCGTCAGTTCCATCTAGTATGAGCCCAGAGAAGCAGAAGCCTCCAAGGTGGTAGTGCTTGAGGCTCCTGCTGTTTTAATTCGCTAAATCTCCCATGCTCCGTCCACAAACAGACAGTTAATTATGTAATGTATGTTTAAGTGCATTGATCTCTTCTGAGCTGCCTTCATTTTATAACCTCTTTCATTATGGAAGAGGAGTGGGGATCAGTGTCCGCCGAGTGATTAATTGGCGAATTCATTAGCATTGAGGTAACGTTTGACTAATGCTTTGATTGTCAATGTGGATCATGAATATTTCAGGGCTGGTGCTCATAAACTCGAGAGAGAGAGACACACACCCACACACACACCCACCCACACACACACACAGGAGCTTGTTTTAGGTGGAAGACAGGGATGCACCCACCCTGGACGAGCGTGTAGTAGGAGTCAATGGATGAGAGGTTGGTGGTGATGCTGACGTCTTCGTCGCGGCCCGACGTCTCAATGTCCACTGTGATGGCGCCGGTCATGTCCCCGTGCAGGTTGGTCACCACGCCCGTTGGGAACGTCACGTTGGTCAGGCGACCCTCGCCGTCGTAGCTGTGGCGGAGGAGAGGAAGGAAAGACGAGAGTCCAACAGAGATAGAAACGGCGGGAGAATGGTAACAAGAAGGAGAAGAAGAAAATGGAAGAGACGAGGAGAATAGAGAGAGGAGGTAAGAGGGTGGACAGGGAGAAAGAAACGTTGTGAGCGAGACACTCGCAGCACAGACGAGAATTCAAAGACCTCTTCAGGAAACCAGTGGCAACCTTCCACGTTACAAAATATGCAAACGCTAAGTCAAAGATCGGCCAAGGCCACGCTGTTTCCTCTCAATTAAATCCCTCTGGTACTTCTCTGCTTCCCACTTACTGATTCCCCACAGACAAGGCCAGTGGAGGGACAAATTACCATATTCAGCCGCCACTTGTCTTTTTCAGTCTGCGAGGCTGGGTGGTTTGTATGAGAGGATAGGTGTCATGGTTTGGGCTTCGACTCAGGTATAATATGTTTATGGTAGTCTCTTTTGTCAAGGGTTCTTTGGTAAAAGTTGGTGCTGAAGCAGTAGGAAGTTGGATACCACTGCACAGAGGACGGCCTGTCAGGTGGGCTGACGAGGGCCTCTATTGGTCCATTAGGGAGCTAAGCTATTTTGGTGCTTGGATGGAGTTTAGTATTTTTGAGGTAGTCCGTTGTCACACAGAGCAGAGAGTCTGTGACAGCTTTCAGTCTGTCTTTCTGTCTGTATGTCTGTACACCTACCTGCCAACATGGCTGTCTGTCTGCTTTGGGAGCAAGAGGCACTGACTGAACCACTCTCTATTCCATATTTCCTGGTAGTCTCCGCGGTGACAGCGGGTTGCGGCTCCCAGATGAGCTCCGCTCAAAGTATGACACACGCACACAATATAACGCACACGCGCACAGAATAATTTACAACTGTTTTCCATATGTTTTGGAACATCGTGAGAGTAAAAAGTCAAACAGAACAGAGACTTTAAGATAAAGATTTTCCCATCGTTCCGGTGTGTGTGTGTGTTCATTGTGGAACCAGACTCCGACAGGGAACGTCTGGGTTTTGCTGAGCAGACATTGCTGAACTCCTTGGTGATGCCGATGAGATGAAAGGACTCTATAGTCTATGTACAGCCAACCCCTAGGACATCGGATAGGAAATGCCAGATTTATTTTCTCAACCTTAAGGGAGTGAGGATCCAAACTGGACATTCCCATACTGACTGGGAACGGACAAACAACCATCTCATAACCACAACCAATAACCTCGGCATTCAGTCAGATTTAGTTAGTCGGAGCTCATTCTATATAAACCGGCATCTTCGCTGAACTCCCGTACTTACTCATAGAAGGTGGTCCATCCTATCTGGATGCTCTTGGTGGCCAGCAGCCCACTGTTGCCGTGGTAGGTGAACAGCACCAGCTCCTGTCCCTGGGCGGTCAGAGTCTTCAGCCCACCGTTGGTGCCGATCGTCAGCCAGATCACCTGGTTGTCCGGCGACACGATCCTGACCGGCATGCGGTTGGGGTCGCGGCGGATCCTCAGGGTGTTGCCGCTGCTGTCCGTCACGGCCGTCACGTCCTCCTCATTGCTGTAGCTGAAGTTGTACTTGTAGTCGCCGGTGACCAGCGACAGGGTGTACTGGTGCGTGCCGTTGGCGTCAAACACGTAGAGCTCCTGGGAGGCGGGCGAGGCCACCTCGAACGAGCCCGGGCCGGACGCGACCGAGCCCGACGGCGGCTGGTTGCGCCGGACGGCGCGGATGCGGATGTTGCCCAGGTCGGCCACGTAGAGCGTGCCGTCGGGCGACACCACCAGCGACGACGGGGAGTTGAGGCGGGCGTCCTTGGCGTAGCCGTCGCCCGTCTGGTAGCAGTCGCAGTTGGCGTCGTTCTTGCAGTCACAGTCGGACAGGGCCCCGGCCAGGTGGGTAATCTCCCCGTCCGTGGACACCTGCAGTCAAAACAGGTCATTCGTGAAAACAGGAAGAGATATTCAGCCGACCATAGATGTACAGAAGATAGACTGTGAAACCGACGACAGACCTGTCGAATGCGGTGTATCTTCTTCTCGTCCGTCTCGGCGATGTAGAGCATGCCGCTGTAGGACAGGGCGATGGCAGCAGCTCCCTCCAGCATGGTCTGCACCGCGCGCTTGCCCAGCGTGTACTCTATCCCCGGGACTTGGCAGTGCATGGGCCGACCCGCCACGATCCGCACCTAGCCAGAACCACAGAGGTCCGGTCAATGTACGTGCCATTGAAATTGTATATGGTTTTATTCAGTAAGAAAATGGTGCAATGCTAATAAATAGTGATATTATTTTCTAACGCGCGTTTTCCAAATTGTCAGGGCTAGCCTACGTTTGGGCTAGCCTAATGTCAAACACCCTTTTATTTCTCAGCGTTTGTCTTTTGCCAGCGTCACATGTGCGCCGTTGTAGCCAAACAATTCTGTCTCTGTAGCACACAACTCCCCCCTTGTCAAGCAGTCATGGTTACAGAGGCGTTCTGCCAACATGTTCGACAGTAAGCGCATTTTCCCGAGGTGGATATCGGTCGCTGTCTTCGGGTATGAAATAATGGTCTCCTGTGCATGCCGTTTAAATGGCATGCTCTGCTGTTGAGCATGCTCTGCTGTTGAGCATGCTAAACAATTGTTATGTTTTTCAATTTTTACTTGGATTTCACTTGTCAAGTAGTTAGAACGTGGTAGTTGTTGTCAGCATTCAGAAACATCAAGACAAGCCTGAGGAGTAATATAATAGCTGAATGTGGGAAGCCTAGTAGCTGCAGTGAGTTAGGCCAGGAACGCATTTTTATACTTCTGGTTATCTGGTCAATACCATCTTTATTTCCTTATTCCTTCTAATTTAATTCAACAGTGCTGTAAAACAAACAACTTGGTTTTATTAAAGGGGAATAACATCGTTCGTAAATCACTTCAAGTATTTGCTGGACTGTCTCTCTATGCACACAACTCTCTCACTCAGGGATGAAATGGTGGAGCAATGCAGTTTCATCTGGTTATTCCTCTTACCCGACAGATGTGATTTGATTAAACTTTGTAAAAGAACGTGTGTCTGCGTGACAAAGAAAATTTTATGTCCCTACAAAAATACTAAACTGGAGAACCCCAGTTGATTGTGGTTTACATCATATACATTTTACGTGATAAACATCCGTAACGGGTTTTAATGCGGACATTTTACAGCATGAGCTCCATCGACGGCTCGTGGACTTACAAAAAAGCATGTTACAAATTTCGATTTGTCAATTATTCAGAGAGATCAGTCGAATCTCGGTCAAACAAAGACCAACTTGGTCGGGGACACCGGAGACGCCACAGTTCACATGTCCACTTGGCTGCGCCAGTGTTCTCCTCATGCTCATATGCCATTATACGTCCGTATGGAGGAAATACCCAATCTCCAATAACGTTTTGTCATATTTCAATTGGCAGCAGGCACCGGTCTACTAGGCCACCCGAGGAGAGAGGAGGGTGCTGAGATTTGGCCGGCAACCATTTTATTTATTGGCCAAAAGCTGGCAATTATTAGCAGAAACCCTGTTGTGTGTGTGTGTATGTGTGTGTGTGTGTGTGATGGTCACCTGTCTGTTCTCAGTTATCTGCAGCACCACATTGTTGTCCAGGACATAAATGGAGTTGTCCATGGGATTGATGGCCAGACCTGTGGGCCACTCCAGACGCACCTAGAGAGGCAGAGTAGAATGAGGTAGAATAGAGCACAGGGTAGAATAGAGCATTAAAGGGTAGAGATGCGTAGAATGGAGCACAGTACAGTTGGATTGGGTGTTGTGTAGAATAGAATAAAGTAGAATAGATCAGAATAGAGGATAGAGAAGAAAATGGAGCCAGACGGAGTTATGTGATGCAGAAACGAGGAGGGAAGAGCATGTTATTAGCCTTTAGGGGTGAAAACCCCACCCACTGTCCCACTATGAAGAGACAGGTAAACAGCCTTTCTCTCATCTTCTCCACTTCCCCGCAGAGGAACAGGGAATGCAGGTAGGGAACACATCCAGACTATACTCCTGAAAAACACCTTTTTCCGTCTAATGAGCATCCGGATTTGGTGTTGGCGGCGAGCGCTGTTGGCACAGCGGCAGTTCTGGGTTTTGACGTCTTTCGCCTCGGGCATCGTCTTCACCCCCGACCCCTGACCCCGGGTGATCCGGGAGGTTAAGCACCTCAACAGTCGGAGGAGCATTAAAAGGTAATGTAGCTTTTAGCCTTCAGCTCTCGCGCATAAAAGCACTTCCCTGCCAGCTGTGGGCCCGGGTCCATTCATTATACATGGCTAAAGCTGCACTATAAAGTTCAGGTTGGGTCCTCAGCACCACGGCTGTGATTGGAAGGCAGAACCTGTTCCCTTTCTTCGCCCCGCGAGGCGCCACATACTTAACCCCGCGCACTCCGGGACGAAGTGGAGAAACGGAAGCCGAGCGTCAACACCGACTGGAGGTGGACGCGGTGGCGCGTGGAGGAGCCCCGTCCTCGGCTTCTCAGAAGAACGCCGGCAGTGGGAGGTCGCCAGGGCCTCGGGCGACCTTCTCCTTTTTCTTCCCCGCCGATTGAGGCTACGGGGACGAGGAGGTTGGGGGGGTTAAAGCCTGTACCCTCCCGGAGGTCTTTCCCCTGTCTTCTTCACCCCTGCACTGGTTGGAGCGGTCTGGTAATAACGGCCACTGACGCTGAGCTGTCTCTGTGTTTTTTTGTTTTTTTGCACCATAGAGTCCCGGGCTGAGTCCCAAACGCTGCCCTATTCGTTAGTTAATGCGCCCCTCAGACCAGGGCCCGTGTGTTGAAAGGAGTGCACTATGCAGGGAATATGGTGCCGCTCGGCAGTCCCCGCCGCTCCGAGTCTCTCCTCTACTTTCCCCCAAGGGTTCTGCATGCATACAGCTCTGAATAACCCAAGTCACCGCCTCTCTCTCGCTCTCTCATTTCCTCTCTGTCACGGGGGATTGCTACTGTCACAATGCAGAGAACAGGAGGACATGAAGGAGGAATGGGAGGAGGAGGATGGGAGTGGAGTTCGGAAAAACAGAAAGGAGCGGGGAGGGAGACGTGCGACGGACAAGGTATGATCTGAATGAATCTGCCTTTGGGAATTAAGGGTCGAAGGAACTCACGTGTACACACACAGCAGTGCCACACAACAACACTGTCATCTACTGACCCAGCAGAGAAAGGCACACGCCCGGCGCCGATAAAACCTGACACCTGAACAGCCCACGCCGATTACTCATTACACCAGTTCAGCACAGTGTCGCTCTGAAAGCGGGCTCTCTCGCCTGGCCACTTTAAGAGGTCTGGAATCGTCAACAGAGCCTGCCCCGCTTCGACGGTTCTGTCAGTGGCTCGTCACTCAACGCCTCCCGATCTCAAAGTAATCAAGATGAGTCATAACATCTCAAAAATAGCCCGTTCTCATGGGAGGACCCAGGGAAGCTCTCAGTGAGACATGCGGTATCAGAAGACACTGTCAGCAGCAATGTTATGACTGACATGGTCTTATTCTCTCATGATCCTCATATGATTTCGGTCATCCATGAAGGAAGAGATGTTTCAACAGCTCCCTGAAATGAACAAAGAAACCTGACGCTACTGAACCGTTTGGGACGGATTCGCATTTCTTTGATTCCTCAGGTGTTGCCCTCGCTCTCAAAGCCCACTGGATGAGAAAGTCAGAGGTCTTTCCCTGTTAACTTTCTCATCAAATGTCTTCTAAGGACGAGGCAAAGAGGAGACAAGGAATCACTGAAAGGAAAATTAGGTTATTCCACTGCCTTGTGTGTGTGTGTATGTGTGTGTGTGTGTGTGTGTGAGGGCCCGGCCACTGGAACAGGACTCACTTGTCTGATGTGCATGCTGGTGTCACAGGTCAGAGGTCGCGCTGAAGTCAGGTCATTCGAGCCTAGCAGGGTGGAGATGATCCCGTTCCGGTCCACCTTTCTGATCATGGTTCCATCGACAAAGTAGATGTAGCCGTTCTTATCTACCGTAATACCTGGAGCAGGGGGAGAGAGGGAATGCGATGAGAGATACAAAGCCCATGTAGCCCCTCTTATCTACCTTAATACCTGGAGTAGAGGGAGAGACGGAAAGTAATATGAGATAAGCAGTACAACTAGACGTTTTTATCTAAAGCCATTCTGCGAGTAGAAGGAGTGTGCTGGAGGCTGAGATATTTGCACGCACACGCATACATGCGCGCGCACGCACGCCTGTGCATGTGCCCCATGGCAGGACCTGGACACCCTCTACATGCGCGTACGACCGTGACTCCGACATCTGACGGTTCACTGCGATAGGGGGCCTAGCAGGCGTACTCCACCGCGGGGGATGACGGGGGATGACGGGGGGTTCAGCATTCCGCCTGCCGTCACTGCGTTTTAAAACGCCCTTGGAGCATACGAACGAATCGCCTGGAAGGTGTTCGAATGTGTGCCTAACTGGGTCCTTTTGGGATGTGGGGGTCACAGCGAGACGGGGCGAGGCGAGAGGGAGACGGAGGGGAAGAGGGAGGGCGTTTGAATTTTCCCTTTGCATCCAAACAGACGAGAAAAGAGCGACTGTTGCTATGGTAACCTCCACGGTGGCTAAAAACAACTCTCCCCCATTTCTCCTCTCTGTATGTCTGGGGACTGTCCGCACTCCTGAGGGGTGTGTGTGTCTGTCTGTGGAGGGTCTGCACTCCTGAGGGTGGGCGTGTTTACCCACTGCGCTGTTGATCGTGGGGGGGAGGGGTGTTAAAACCCCCCTGCCGCACTCATCCATGACCAGCATGCTAATCAAAGGAGGATGCCGATGAGAAGGGGGACAGGTGGAAAGCAGAGTAAGAAGCAGAGAGGGGATGAGTGATGACCTAAGAGGACAGAAGAGAGGAATGAGAAGAGGGGAGCGAAGGAGTGGCCAGGCAGAGAGGGAAGGGAAGAGAAGGGAATGAAGAAAAAAACTCTCTCCCTTTTGCTCTTTCTCCCATCAGCCATCTGCTGCAAGTGATGACTGGCTAACATTTATCTGCATTTTTCTATTCCTCACTCGTTTTCCCTTCCTCACATGTCCCTCCTCTCCTAATGGTCTTCTGACTCGTTCTCTAACTGCACTATAACAGGCAGCCGTGTGTGTGTGTGTGTGTGTGTGTGGGTGTGTGGGTGAGCATCTGAATGTGTCCGAGGAACAAAATGTGTGTTTGGGTGTGTGAGGGCTCTGTCCATTAAAGGCTTGGCTAAAAATGTTGCACCTTCCAACATCTGCCAGCTACTGCTCAGCCACCTCTCACATCATTACCGCCTCTGTGTGTCTGTGTGGAGATGTGTGTGTACGTGTGTACGTGTGTGTACGTGTGTGTGTGTACGTGTGTGTACGTGTGCATGCGTACGTGTGTGCGAGAAAGAAAGAGAAACAGACCAGTGGACTGCAGACGGGTTTTATGGGTGCTGGCCGGCGTGTTGAATCAGAGAGAGAGACAGGTTGTCTGAAGCTAAGTATCGGAGGCCATGCTACGCTAGGCTATGGTCCAATAGCCGTGTAAAGTTTTATGTGCTTGTCTGCTAACACCTTGGCGGCATCACGCTAGCATTGGGTAGAGGGGGGTTGAGTGCTAGCACGAAGGGGGCTTGGAGCGCTGAAGCGTTTTACCAAACATCTTTGTGGTTTTGCTTTGAAGGCAGCTGTAAAAAATGTGGTTTACCGTGTGCGTCAGTGTGCGCGCCTGCGCGTGACACGGCTTATGTTCGTTGAGCGTGTTTTTGGGCGCATTTCTACCTTTGGGTCCCATGAGGAGGGCCTCGGTAGCCTTGCCTCCGTCCCCACAGCGAGCCTCGTCGAAGGGCGGACACTGCTCCCCGGTGCCTGCCACCACCTCTCCGTTCTGGAGCAGCTCCTTGGTGCCCGTCAGGACCTTGGGCCGGTATATCCGCCTGGAGTTGGTGTCAGACACGTACAGCTGCCCCGTCACTGGGTCCGTCGCCAGGTAGTACCGATGGGCCGGGTTGTTGCTAGGGAAACAAAGAGTCGACTGAGCATTTAGAACAGTTTGCCTGCTTTACGAGACGAAACCATGCCAATGCAATACATACATTTTAATTAAAGGGCTTTTCTGGTGTGAGAAACATTTGTTTACATTGCCAAAACAAGTGGGACTTACTATGTGTTAAGTAAAAATTTAACGGAAGGCATTTGGAGTGTTATAAGCTTTGTGCAGTGGAGTTTAAAGGAGCAAATAGTTATGAGTTTATGCATGACAAGGGAAAACCAATAGAACACTGGTTAGGTTCACAATGTCTATGTTATACTGGTTGCCCTTTCCTCAGCAGAACATTTCATGCTACTGTGATTCCACATTTTCTCCTAATAGTTGTGAGTTGTGAGTGTTGGATTTGGTTTCAAATCCTCTGTGGGTCTGTATAATCTTCAAGAAGTATGCATCTTTTTTGGTGTCGCATTTGGCGTAGGAGTGAAGCTCGGTTTCCACCTCGTTGTGGGCAGAGTGCACACTTTTGGTCTTCTCTTGAGAGCCAGGTCTGCCTGTGATGGCCTCTTTGGACAGCCTACGCAGAGTCTCTACATAGTCAATGTTTTTCTCGATTTTGGGTCAGATATTCGGGCACTGTGTACTCTCTGTTTAGGGCAAGGAAGACTTTCAGTGTGCTTTTGTTTTTGTTCAGTTTTTAATAAATCTCTTTTTGTATTCTCATTATTTGGTTGGGTCTCTGTTGTTCTCTTGTGGCTCTTTAGTGTCTATTTGTTTTGCAAACAGAACCCCAAACTAGCTTAGAAAGCTCTTCTCTAGATTCATCGCTCAATACTCCAAACTATAAAAATGAACACCAACGCATACTAGATTTAACACTAGTGATGTAGTGAAGATTGAGCGAAAGGCATCCATTTTGTGCCTGGGGCCCATCATCGGAGGTGTCGGGAGCTACAGTGGCATACGGACCCAGCCGGGGGGAAGCTAACGCGATGCGACTGCCGATCACTATTGTCTGACGCGCTCCTAATGATGCCCAGCGACCTGTCAAATCCTCTCCGTCATCACCACTTCCTGCTTGGTGAGCCGGGCTGCTGTGGTGGCTGGGTGCTGCGACGGTGGCCGAAAGTCAACCACTAATTTACGGGCGTCAATTAGGATGGCTTAAGTTAGCCATTGACAAGTTTAGATATCCTTTCTGTCATGTCAACCATCAATCCAAATCACATAATGTTGTGTTCATAAACTGCCTCTGATAGTGCGTGGCCTATTACTGGATCCCTAGTAAACACTGTTTACTACCGACTGAAAAGACGGTGACATTGTTCAAATTGACCCCTGGCCTTCATTTTGTCCATGGATATTGAATTTATGGCCTAGGTCGACGGAACATGCTGTATATCTCGACGTCTTTTCCGAAGAACGCCCAGCGGCATGTCACATCCTCTGCATCATCGCCACTTCCTGCTTTGTGAGCCGGGTCGCTGTGATGGCGAGGTGCAACAATTGATTAACGAGCACCAATTAAGATGGCTTAAAATAGATGGTAGAGCCCAGACACCTCACGCTGCAGATGTGGGACTGACTAGTCTAGTCTGGGCTTTTTAACGCAGGCAAGCTGTTTCGGATGATGCACACATGGGCGAGGGAGAGCTTTATTCATATTTCTCAAGGAAAAAAATTGCGAGTTTAGGCTTGAAGTTGGCGGAAAAAAACGGAAGGGTAAAAAAAGGGGAATCAAAACATTGGTGAAAAAAACAATATTTCAAGTTGATGACTGACATCTAAATAAATTGGTAGGAAAACGACTTCTCAAAACATTTTGACCGTCTCTGTACTGCTCTGCTTGGCTCCCAATGTCCACTTCACTTTCACGTAGAAGTAGGCAGAAAACATGTCTCAGATGTAGCTAACAATGTATCCGTGGCATTAAATATGAAAAATATGAATCTGTCGTCAGCAATTACTCAGTCAAAATTAGACTGGGCACGATAGAGTGGTGCTTCGGGCAAGCCTGGAATAAAACCAAGGTGATATATGCCAGAAACCCACCCGCCGCTATTATACTGCTGTGAATCTTTCCAATTTCATTACCACGTATGACATAACGCAGGCGTTTCTTTGTGTCTGAAGGCTAAAGACTGAGAGGGTTCACGCAGAAACAAATAAAGACAATAATAGCATACACACACAAAATGCCATTGAACGGTATCAAATGCGTGTCGGAACCAGCTTAATTCGTTTTGAGGTCGAATTGTCTATTCAGACTCTGTGGAATAAGGGGTCAATAACGTTCATGTTACTTCCAGATGGGTCATACATCATTGTGTGTGTGTGTGTGAGAGAGATTCCAGGGAGTTATGATGATGCATTAGACCGCCTTGCAAATGAATAGCCATGACTGGTAATTCATTCATTAGCATTCATTAATAATGGGACATAATTATTGTTCCCTTGTAGTATTGAGCAATGAATATGTGGGCTAGGTAAGAGTTTCTGGAAATACTACCTACCAACATCACTGACTTTCCAAGGAAACTACATTCACACGTGTCATTATTCCCCATGGCTTATGCTACATCATCACCTTGATAATTTCCCAGCCCAAGACATAAAAAGCGTTTCCTTCTAGAAAACGCTGTCATCTAATCTTTCAATTGCTTTCTTTTTGCTGACAGCGAGGTACATTGGAGATGACGTCTGAAGAATATGACTGTCAGGAACACAGCCGACCACCAGCGCGCCGTTCACCTCCATCTTGTCTCTCTCAGACATTCTTCAGCGGGACACCTTCATCAAAGAGCCCAACCACATGGACCACAGAAGTGGGTTAGCTGGCGTTGTGTGGTGCTAATCGAAATACACTGTCTCCGTTCAGAGTGTCTACTCGAAGAGGTTCAGGCTGTACCACGCGTGTCTTTGCAGAGACCGCAATGTTCCACTTGCAGGCAGATGAAGGAGTCTGATTCACTGAGAACTGTTGTCGGGCAGTCTGCAGGTAGGACTGAAATCCCCTGCAAAGCCTTTATGTAAAGAAAGGGACGGCGAACTATAGACAAACTGTCCCTAGGGCTTTCACTGGGGAGAGCGAGACACGGGAGCTACACTGGTATGGATCTGGGGTGTATTGTTAGAATGGCTTACCTATGTCGGAAATCTTTATTTCTTAGAGAAGCGGAAGCAGAAGGAAACAAGAGCAGAAATGAAAAGAGGGAGGTAATAGAGGAGTGTAAGTCTTGGTTAGTCAGGAGGAAGAACACAAGCAAACAGATTCTTTGAAGGATAAAAAGGAAGATAGAAATTTGCATAAACACTTTCATACTAAACAATACCTAATACATACCAAATCTCATAGAAGGATACACAAAAGCAGCCAGAGATAGAGGCACACACTCATACACGCACTGCCATCACAACAGTAACATTAATGCAGTACTTTCCCCCTCTGGCAATAAGGGAAGGCAACCATTGCATGTTCAACCTCAGAGCTAGCATTAGCGACAGCATGAATACTCCACTAACATTAGAGCTAATGTTCCACCTACATTAGGAGCTAGCCTTAGCATAAGTGTTTCGTCTGAGAGCTAATGTTAACAATGCGATGAATAGCGCACCTGGCAGCTAGCATTAGCCATAGCATGAATGATTCAGTTTACAAGATGGACATTACCCATCAAATTTGACTGTTAACCTGTGCTGGATGAGATAGACAGTGAGAGATATTAATAGCCGGATGGGCGAGAGATGGGACAGGGGGAAAGAGATGAAAAAAGGGCTGACACGAGAGAATGAGACATGGAGAGAGAGTGAGATGACATCAGACAACGCGACAGAGGATATATGTACTGTGTTCGGTGACATTTGCATGGAAGGGTGAGTTTCTAAGAGAGGAGAGAAATTGGCAGAGGATATATATTTCACTAGGGGAAAATGAAAGTAATTTATGAGGAGCGAGTGTTCATAAAAGGGCTCACATGTCACACACACCAGGTTAGATGAGAGGGCACACACTCTCTCTGTGTGCACATTCCATATTCTCTGCATTTCATTGTCGTGAACGACTAGATACGAGTGAACACATGTCTTCCACATGTAGTGAGAGCAGGAGGAATTCTTACATGAAATGGAATGGATCAATGTGTGTCAGGTATAAGAGCTTGAGCCTCCCTCCGTCTGCATTCATCAAAGGCAAATAAAAACTTCAAGACAATGGCAAATAAATATATAACACACACACACATATATATATATATATATATATATATATATATATATATATATATATATATATATATATATATATATATATATATATATAT
>JACXGJ010013731.1:0-15831 GCA_016801105.1 Esox niger | reverse complement strand
TATGACTGGAATATGAGGGTCTATGACTGTGATGTGAGGGTCTATGACTGCGATATGAGGGTCTATGACTGTGATGTGAGGGTCTATGACTGTGATTTGAGGGTCTATGACTGCGATATGAGGGTCTATGACTGTGATGTGAGGGTCTATGACTGTGATGTGAGGGTCTATGACTGCAATATGAGGGTCTAATACTGTGATATGAGGGTCTATGACTGTGATATGAGGGTCTATGAATGATGTGAGGGTCTATGACTTTGATATGAGGGTCTATGTCTTTAATGGGAGGGTTTATGACAGTGATATGAGGGTATATGACTGATGTGAGGGTCTATGACTTTGATATGAGGGTCTATGTCTTTAATGGGAGGGTCTATGACAGTGATATGAGGGTCTATGACTGATGTGAGGGTCTATGACTTTGATATGAGGGTCTATGTCTTTAATGGGAGGGTCTATGACAGTGATATGAGGGTCTATGTGATGTAACACACACTCTGTGAGTGAGAGGGGTGCACAGTTTGACAGACAGTCCATCACAATGTCAGGCAGGTTTAGCCATAGCCACATTTTCGAAATGTGCCTTTGTTCCACTTTAACAGCAATACAGGGGTTATTTCATACTTCTGAATGGTACTTCAACACTACACAGAGTAGACACAGAGTTTTATATTACCAAATTGACACCAGAAATGTTACACTGAAAACCCCACACTAGCCAATATACTGTGTGCTACAAAAGCAGTCCTACATGATAAGCCAAGAACATCACACCTTATTCAAAGGTTTTATATTGTGCATAAAAAGAAGTTAAAGAAGTTGTATTTATCTAATTGTACTCATAACCTCATTCATACAGTAGATATTTCTTGCTAAGCCCATATTTATCACTGGGTATTTTCTGTTAATCACAGATTTCATAATAGCTGTATCCATTAACATTATAAGATGATCTTACCTTGGGTGTGGCCCTAGGACCCTTGTTCTTACTTCCTCTGGGTCGTCCTCTGGGCCTCTTCGGGGCCGGGGGGCCCGTGGGTTCCTGGGGAGAGCATATAAGCACAATGAGGACAGGCCGAAGTCTCCCCGATGACCTAAAGGGCCAAGTCAGTTTTTTAATTTCAGTTGCGATTTGGTGGTGAGTTGTATTCCTGCCCAATGTGTCTCATCAATGGCGCCTGTTTCGCTCCCACCTGCTGCTGTTTCCGCGGGCGTCCCCGGCCCCTGCGTGGAGGGGTGGAAGCGGGGGCTGCGCCTGGCTGTGGTGACGGCTCCTTGGTCCCGCTCATCCCTGCGTGTGCGGTTCACCAGTGCAGTGAGAGGAGGGTGTGCGCATTGACGCCCAGTGCTCAGGCCTCGACAGGGAGGGGGCGGGGGGGGCAGGCGTTGCCCTGAATGACAAGGTGTGTGTTGCCTGGGAAGCAAAAAAGGGCCTCAGGTACAGTCTCTGTGGTGGGATCCCTTTCGAGTCTGTCTACAGAGATGGCCTACAATTTGCAATGGCACACGTGCACACTATCGTGCATTATCTTTACATTGTACCGATGTGACTTCCAGCTCAACAGGTTTATACAAACGTTCCCCTTTCCCTATTCACCCCATGAAATCTTAATGAAAGACCCCACTGCTTTCATCTTGCAGTCAGTCACACTGCAAGCGTGAGAACTGCCAAATGGAACCCTTGGCATAAGCCATCGCAGGTTCATTTGGACATAGACAGGGGTTTGGCGTACGTTGTGAAATATGAGCTTAGTCTGCAGTAACTATAAGTAGCACAGATATTCACAACTCAGTGTCCAATCCAACATTTAGATCTAACCCTTCCTCTATCCAGTCTCTACCGGTCACTATTGGTTATGTCTGCGGCTGTATATACAGGTTACATGTGTGTATGTTGGCATATTTGTGAGAGTATGTGAATATACACTGCTTTCAGCATGAGCTTCTCAGTTACTTTGTTTTTGTCACTTGAGCTCAGATAGGCCATTAATCAAATATCACCTTCCAAATAAAATCAAGTCTTGTCTGCACTTTCCATACTGATAGTGGAAGCTAATATTATATGCTATTTAGCTGCTACACTTACTACATTCGTTTATTTCACAAATCACTAAATGCTGCTTTTGTTCATCTCATTTGATACACTTGATATTTTATTTTACTTTTTCAATATAATATAAACTTTAAATAAACATGTAAACAACATGTAAACGAATAATGCGTTTCATTCCTACAATTTATTTTGACTGATTATTCGATAGACAGCGCAAATCAAATTCCGAATGTCAAGTTCAAGGTCATGTACAGACCAAAATAAAAAATGAGTCTTATCATAGTTACTGAATTGATAAAATTACAGCTTTTCTTCACCAACAGCTGCATCAAAACAGGAAGTTGGCAGCTGAAATTGTGTCTGTCGGCAGGAGTTTGCTACAATGTTTCTAAACACACCAAGTATGTGAACGCATACTTTTGCATAGCATTAAACGATTCGTTTAACTTTGTTTTTTGGCAGTGAACTATGAGGGACTGAATGTACTTTTTTTCCATATGGGCGGCAATTGCAACCATAAACACACAATCTGTGCATTCTTTTAAAACTACCAAAATGTGTGGCAGGGAGCTTACATTAAAATTGTCGCATCTTTAAAATGTAACTTTAAAACGATCACTTAACTATCACGGATAGTAGCCTAATACTATCATTAGAGACCGTAGTTACCACCACCATAACATACTGTTTCTGTAGGTTAGTAGCGGACTGCTACTTACGGAGCAGAACATAACATAGGGCTGTTATATGCGCTACACTCTAGATCACACAAGACAAAAGTGAACTATTTGTGCATTTTATTATTTTATATCAAGCCTATTGGCATACACAACGCTGAAAATATATGTTTGATTTAGATATTAAATTAATTGTACAGTTATTGCACCGGTGCAAAAGCCGAAACCCATGTGTTTACATCAAGACACACACAGCAAGACACAGATGATGCAGGCAGACAGCAAATCTTATTGTCATAGTTTCGAAGGACAGTTTGCGTGTAACCTTTTTACTTGATCTGAATGGTCAGAATACACGGTTGAGTGGTAACCCATTCATCCGATTTTAGAAATAAATGGCACCAATTGTAGTAAAAAATGAAACAATAGCCTGTTAAGTACTTGAGAAATATTTCACCTACCTTGTATATTCTTAAGATTTCTTAATTTTACAGTCGCCTTGAATAAAGTTAAGCATGGAATGAACTGCCAATCTGTCTTCTTTCTGCCCTCTTTTTCTCTCTCTCCCTCTTCCCCTCCCTCCTTCCCTCTATCTCCCCCAGTCTGTGTGTGATCCCTTACGTTTGTCTGTCGTTTCCTCGTTTAGTCACGAAACCCTAGTTGAAGTATGATGGGGGTTGGAGCTGGAGCATATGAACATTGCATACTTTCTCTATTAAACCATGCTCCAGGAGAGCGGTGGGGGTGGGTAGGAGGGTTGAAACAGTCGAACACGCCCCTTACTCAGTGGACCACCCACTTGTGAGAGGTGGGCATCATATACTAGGCTACACTAGTAGCATGAAATTCGTTTCTAAAATTCTCTACAAATAGGTCGAAATTTACAACGCATGGCGGAAATATAAGGCTTTTTGAATACACTCAGCTAATGGTAGATTCACGTCTAAAAGTATTGAAAATTACGTGAACTTAATAGACATTTTCCCCCCATAACATTATCCAAATCCATAGAAAAAATGAAGAAAAACGTAAAATTGAAATTTTAAGATGTCTGGAATTTGCTGCATCATATAAAACAATTTGAAAATAGTCATTAGAAGATGGCATGATGTTACTCATGTATAAACCCTAACTCAACGTTAATCTGCAGTAAAACCTAAACTTACTTTCAGTCATATGAATATTTGATTAGTCATTTATTGTAAACACCATTTCAGGAAAGTACAACCAACTGTCACTTAAACAGATCAAAGCCCGTTAAATCTGAAAATACATCTTAAACTAATTACATTAGTCTGTTAAGTTATCTTGGTATAATATGAAAATATATCGGTATGATTAATATGTAAATATTTAGCTATGGGTGAGTATCTATATTTATTTGTTAGTCATAAGAAAGTACCAAAACGTGTGTAAATGCGTGTGTGTTATGTGTGAGTAGTGTTAAATAGAGGGAGAGATGAGAGAGGGAGAGAGGGAGATCGAATCAGTTCACTGGCTGTCAGCACACTGGTGTGTCTGCGATTCCGTTGGACTCTGATCTTGAGGTTTATTTAAGCTGAATTCCGTGGGCTCATCAGGACCGAGTTACAAAAATCCTCCTATAGAACCAGAAAGAATGTGCAGCGCATACAGTTCTGCATAAGGCACAAAGGCATGTCTTTAGAGGTGGGGGCAGGCATCAAAAAGACAGGCAGAGGAGGGATTTCTTTAGAGGCTGGGGGGCAAAGAAGGTATTTTGGAGTTCCATTGGATACAGGAGGGGAGGGGTGGTGGTGGAGGGACTGGCGGTCAGCAGTTTTATCGAAGGCTCTGGGACCGCTTTCGGGAAACATGATGTTAAGAAGGCATGTCCTTTACATGAACATCCTGAGGTCACTGTGGCCAGGTCCAATAACTTCTAAGGATCTCATATATGAATCGTTACCCCTTTTCATAATGACTCATATTGTGTTTGATTGCAGACAGCCAATTGGGAAAACATGGCTATTTACACAATATATTTTAGCCATAGGAATGTAGAACACACAACAAAGTATTATAAAAATAAATACGGATAACATAAAATGGTGGGTAGATGGTCGTGGATCACTATTAGGGGGTCATGTATTTAGACCAATAGAAAGGAAAGTGTAAGTCAATAAATGCTATAATCCTTAGTTGCTACATCGATTTCTGGACTTACAGTGGAAAGAAACGATACACTATACCCATTGATTCATGAAAAATACACATAATGAGCTCAGTTCAACTGTTGTAACCCATGAAAGCCAAATACACAAGCTTGTATTTTTACTCCAGTGTTAGTAATAAATAAACACTGTGTCCTAAAAACAGGGTTAAAACTACGATGCAGAAATCACGGATGGTCAGTCCACGCATCCAGGTTTATTGTTGAGACAGACTCCAGGGTAATCCCTGAAGTTTACTGAAACACAGGTGGAAGGCTCTGTCATTGCTTCAACTAAGGACTCTAACTTGACTATATGGTTGTCCAATAGAACCTAAAGCCATTCGGTGGTTGGTGTGGTATATCTATGACTAAGCCATCTCCATGACCTTCTTAATCCAGTCCACGTAGACAGAGACTCGGATGAAGATGTTGGGCTGACCCGGGTGTCCACAGCGCCTCATGGGGATGATCACTCCCTCCAGTACCCAGCAGTCGCTGTTCTGACAGGCCAGAGGGCCTCCGTAGTCTCTCTGTTGATCAGAGTCAGATCACTGTCAGGACGATTGGTACACAGCACGTGTCGTATGTTTCAAAGTGCCGCACGGGTCTTCCGCTTGACAGGACAAATTCCCTAAAGGATTGAATCAGGTCACCCTTAAGCTTGTCGTTTTATTGTGGTCAGGCGTCGTCTCCGTCATAGAAACAAACCGCATCGCCGCCGCATAAACATCTCTGACCTCAACCTACCTCACAGGCACCCACCCCACCATGGAAGGAGTTGGTGCACATTTCGTTCTCCCGGACACGACCCCGGAAGTATTTGTTACATTCTTTGTTGCTCAGGACTGGTACTTGAGCTACGTTTAGCACAGAGTCATTCACCGAAGTGCCTGAAAAAGAGAGGGCAGGTGGGGGTGGGGGGGTAGGCACAGAATGAGAGAGGGAGCTGGGCATTTGCTGAACAGTACTGGAAATAAAAACACCATCTGTTGGTTCAGCATCTGAAAAGCTGTCTCGTTTCCACGCTACATTAACGAAACAGAGACTTTACTTCCAAGGGCAGAGACAGTTGTGTTCTTGCTAAAGAAACTTTGTCATGGGTTTTGGTCCTAGGTTTCTCCTTGCCATGCTATCTGACCTGGGAAACATCAGGGTTAGGGTTGCCATTATGCAGCCTTAGGGTGGTTCGATTTAAAGGACCATATTGTACAACAGGGGAAATGTGCAGGTGGGTGAAGTATCAGGACTGATAGAAATACATTTGCAGGGATGTAACAAGATAGATCCCATCCAGTTTGATCCCTTTTTCTCCCAATTTCAACATATACAACATGTGACTACACTCTTGTTCCATCGCAGCAACTCCCAGTGGGATCAGGAGAGACAGAAAGCAGGACATGAGTCCTTCAAACCCATACTGCTTTTTGACACTCTGGTCTCTACTGTGACTCCGGACCCTCCAAAAATTATCCCTAGAGCCATTCCTCCCTCCAACTTGGATGATAAAGACCAAAATATAGTATCTAGTTTAATACCCTATGTCCTAAAATATATTGTCACGTTACAAATGTGACACTAGCAACTTTACCTTTTGTTTCTCCCCAGCCTGCAATCTCACAGAAGGTTTCATCTGGAACTATGTAGCGTTCAGGGGGCAAGCAAATCTGAGACACCCGCTCGTTAAACTGGGCCGGTCTGAGGAAGAGGAAGATTAGAACTTAGATTAAATAGATTAGCTATTAAATCAAATGGGAAGGAACATGTTGGAGATGGTTTTGTACAATTGTTTGGAGGAAATCAATATTTGTGTAGTAAATGCTGTCTCTGTGTGTGTGTGTGTGTGTGTGTGTGTGTGTGTGTGTGTGTGTGAGAATGTGTGTGTACGGACTTTTGCAGTTGCAGCATGACCAGCTGGGACTCTGAAGGTCCACATACGATCTTGGTCAGAGAGATGGTCTGCGCTTTGGCCTCTCCTTCCAGTGGGTTCCGGAACAATGTCCCCATCATGGCTGAGTAACCCGGAAGATCTACATAACTGCCAAAGAGAACATACTTCAGGGTTGATACCAGGGCTTTCTCAAATACTGTGTGTGTTATTAAATGGTCTCAGGTTTTACTGTATTTTTAACTTAATTGGTGATTGAGTGATTTGAACTAATAACAAATAAATCATACCAAGAAGAGAAACACTGCTTAGTGCTGATCACCCATTTGGAGCTAACCAGTGACCCTCCACAGAAATGGTTTCCTTTCCTACATACAAGAGAAGGGTTAGACACAAGATGGCCCCTGTAATTATTTTAGTGATGCTCAGTTTGGAAATATTACAACGCATGTCCAAAATATGCTTTCCCAACATGAATATTGTTAGGTCATGTAAAATAAAGCTGTGTGAAAAACGTCTTTACATTTTGTATAGCTATATGCTGTGCTGTATATTGACCCATTTGCAACACCATTAAAACTACAGACTTCATTTCAATGAGTGAATCAGACAATTCCCCTAAGATGTTCACCGGCCACTGGAAAGAGAGAAAGAGAGCATGAGAAAATGATAGAGAGGGAGATAGAGTTTGACAGCAATCAGAGAAACTGAGAGAAAGAGAATGACAGAGAGATTCCATTACAAAGCAGGAGGTGAAAACAGCATCTGTGAAGACCGCACCCGTCAGACCTACCTGTCTCTGAGGCTGACTGTCCAGGGAGAGTTCCCAGGAACCCCGCCAACAATACGCAGCTTGCCCTTTGCTATACGATCATCTCTCTTCCCACACTCATTGAACTCCACCTTCTCTGTGTGCACAAACACACAAACACAGACATTTTGGGAATATCGAATACTATGAGAAAAGTTTTTCCCACAATAAACATCCCATTTTCCCAAACCCTAACCTAAACCTATACAATCTAAACCCATACCCTAATTAACCTAAACCCATACAATCTAACTCAATCCTAAATCTAACTCCTAATCCTAAACCCAACTCCAAATCCTAAACCTAAACAACTGAATTAAACCTATAAGATATAAAAACCTTTTTCATCCTGAGGACCGACAAAAGGTCCACACAACAGAACATTTTTCATATTTAACTATTCTTGCTGGGATTTTTTATTCCCTGCCAGGTTGGCACAACGAGAGATTGTACACACACTCACACACAAACCACACACTTCTGTTAATGAGAAAAAGTATGTATGTAAATCCACTTCCAGATAAATAACATATTATTCATTCCCGTCGCAGATTCCATTAGCAACTCACCTGCTGGCTCAATGATGGACACTTTCTCTCCAGCTGTTCAAATAACAATAAGCAGAATAATCATTCAATCACTTATCACAACACAGAGCTAAGCCCAGGAGGGATTAGTGCATTCAACTAAATGTATGAAAAGAGGCTTATAATATATACATTATTATATATATTTTTTAAAGATATATTTGGGGCCTATTCTATGCTTTTTCTGAAAGGTAAAGAAGTGAGTTTTCTTTTGTAAAATAGAGCAGTTTGTCAGGTTCAGAACAATGCTGCTGCTGGACATGAGCACTGGCTTAGCCCACTGGACTGCCCAAGCCCACCAATTTGGAGTAAGTGAGTTTTGAAGTGTTAGCAAGGTAAAATAACGGAGAAGAACAACAAGAGAGAAGTGTGAGGCCTGAGGGCAAGAAGGCCCGGAACTAGGGGAATATTTACCGCATTGCTTTATGGCGCAGTAGTCAAATTCTGTTTTGGGGTCCGTGGTGTAACACCAGGGTCCATGTTGGTCGCCATCTGGGTTCCGGCAGTAGTTCTCTGTCAGGTTTGCGACAGGGTGGGTCGCTGGGTTTATCCTGGAAAACAAGCACAGACTGAACCTACCTACGCCGAGACACTCCCACGCGACCATTACAACTGAAGATGTGAGGCACAACCAAACTCACTTGCCAAGAAATGATATATTTCTTGGTTGAATTAACAGGCATTTGTCATACTTTGTTTTGTGAGGCATGTTGACACTCCAGTTCTGGCAGATGATGCCCTTGCGTGTTTTTCGGACGACGCCCCTGTAGTTTTTACCATTTTCATGGTAGCAATCTGGGGTGTGAGAGGGAAGAAACCAGGGGGATAAATTCCATTGTAATTCCTGTCAATAAAGATTACTAACTACAATGCTAATTCCGATTATTTTGTGCTTTTCAATTCAAACAATTAAAATTTGTTTTGCTTTCTGACAGGACATGACCCCAAATCTGACTGAAGACCATTCTGTCAGTTATCAAAACTCGTGTTTAAAGGACCAATACAGCACGGAGAACATGCATGTTCCCTTTGTACAGCAGAGGGCAGGGTACCCTCGGCTTCAATGTCATCTGCACAGCGTTTGATCTGTAAGCAGAGTGCGGTCCTCATCTCGGGCACAGACGTGAAGCACCAGGGAGCCTCGGATCCATCTGGGTTCCGACAGTAGTTCTCCTCCAGGCCCCTGGGAACAATGGTGTAGCAATTAGTATAAGCAATAAGTAGATAACACAAAACACAGAGATGTAAAACAACTAAAAAGAAAACGATCATTATAGGTTGAATTGAAATGGACAAACTATAAAACAATGGACTATAAACTGAACGATTACCTGACGATTTCAGCTGCCACTCTGCTGACCCCATTTGCCCTGTCCTTGTCCTTGTCCATCTGGTTATGCCTCCAATCTGGACTAGGTTTAAATAGACTCTGGGCGTAGCCCACATGCATTGAACTATTAAAATATGGACTCTTAATATGTTCATCCGCCACAGCCAGAAGAGGACTGGCCGCCCTCGGAACCTGGTTCCTCTCTAGTTTTCTTCCTAAATTCTGCCCTCTTAGGGAGTTTTTCCAAGCCACTGAAGTTCATCACTATTGTTGTTTGCTCACTGGGGTTTAAGGCCTGGTGTTTTGTGAAATCACTTTGTGACAACTGCTGATGTAAAAAGGGCTTTATAAAATAAATATTTTTATAAAATAATTATTAACCAGCATGATATGTCAACGAGGCAAATGCAGATCTTTGCAATGCTAGCAGTTCTACCTCTATTCACGTCTGGTTGATTAAGCACTGTGCTCATTAATGCCTGTAAAAGCTGGTAAATCGCAATGAAGAAATACATTAAAC
Organism: Esox niger; assembly: GCA_016801105.1. Classification (NCBI taxonomy): domain Eukaryota; kingdom Metazoa; phylum Chordata; class Actinopteri; order Esociformes; family Esocidae; genus Esox; species Esox niger. Next base: position 5,795 of record JACXGJ010013731.1, on the reverse strand, counting down.
AATGTTTAACATGAAGTCAATGACATTGAAAGAGTTCATTAAGGAATATATGAACTCTGAAAAATTTGCTTTACAGCTATTCTTATTTTGCTGATTCTAAATTTCATTGCTTGAATTTGAATAATTTATTCAAGAGTTTTTACTCAAAACTATTTAAATGTACATCCTAATGAAAAAGCATTTGCCACCTTCAGTGATGACCACACCCATAAAACTAAAACACACAACTTGCATACTCACACAGACATGCATATGCGGGCCTTACTCCTACAGATGTATACTTTAGTGTGCTATTTTGGAACCACTGAAGTTAAACTGTACCTAAATACAACTTAAGAGCTTCCAAACTAAAAAACTTAAGTATACTTATTTATTGATTAGGTCACACCCACGCCTGCCTCACGCTGAAGCTAGAACGCTTGAGAGTGAATTAAGGAGAATTACTGAAATAGAAAATGTCTTATTCATTATAACATTAAAAACAAGTGTACTGTTTGTATAACAAGTGACGATTTCCCGATAGCGTACCACTTACGATGGTTTAACGATACACATATCCTTAAGTGGGATTTTGTAAAAACAGACCTATGCCTGTTCGCCAAACCACCACGTACACCGCTCTTTATAAAATGCTTAGCAAGTGCCACGTTACGGATGTTTGGAATGGAATTAGGGCATATTTGCGGCTTGGAAGGGAATTATGCGATGAATACGTTTTGAAATATAGCCAATTGCATTTCGATAGAGCTTGATTACTTATCAGAAGCATTTAAAATCGTTGGCGATGTATTCAACTACTACTTAGGCATCAATTAAAAAAAATACAACTCGAAGAAGTAGAGAAATGTACGGTGGACAAAACTGTTATTGTTATTTGCAATCAATGGTGGTGGACTTCTGCCAACCAAAATCATATCCCCGTAAATCGATCACGTGACATCAAATGATCAATTCCTCCCGTAACTATATAGAATGTAACACAGCAATCAACACATGATTGGTTAACTGTGAGTATAAAGTGTGAGAAAAATCTGTTCTAATTGTTTGGAATACAAATGGAACGCAAGAGAAAACATGCATTCTGGCATGTTCGTCAATGTTCTTCTTGACGAGGTAGAGATAGCACCTATCCATCAAATAATAGCGGCAGTACGATGCCAGGTTTCAGACTCGTGAACGGTTAATTTAGAAGACTTTCTTAATTAGCCTATTTCTTGTTTTACATACGTTTTTCTTTATCTTCAGCTGACCAATTGCATTCAGTTACGTGCATGACTGGATGTAAATGTATTTGTATAAATAAATGTGTCTAAATCAACTGTTTTATTCGTTCTATTGCCTTGATATTAACTGCTTGCGATCACTCCTCTAATGTTGATGGAGGACTAAAGAGTTCTCCAGAGCACTCGCTAATGATGAAGTGATGTTACGCGCCAATGAAATAACGATGCTTTCGGGAAACGCACTGATAAAACAACGAGGCACTTACGTGCATCTTACGATCATCGTAGTGATTTGGAAAACGTCCCTTGCCTTTTCTGGAACAATCTTCTGATCCTGCGATTCAAAGCCATTCTAATGGGTTCCGTAGGCTGACTGAATGGGGTACTTGTGCTTCCTCTCACTCAGATCTTTATAATCTCAAGTTTATAATCACTTTACGTTGCAATTTATTAAATACAACAAATCACATTTACACTATTTTGAATCACATTATTTGGTAAAAAGAAAATTCATTTTTCCATTCAGTATTTAAATAAGTTATTGTTGATTACATTTATGATAATATACCAAAATAAGAAAATAAATAAAAACTTGTTTTATTTTCTAACACTCATCTTGCCACTGGGTTGTACAGTGCATGCCCTCTGTAAGTATTGTGACATTGAAGCTGTTTTTGTTCTTTTGGCTCTATACTCCTAAAGTTCAGATTTAACATCAAACATTTACTAGGAGTTTAAAATACAGATCCTCTTTTATTTGAGGGTATCTGTTCACATGTTGGTTTTTAACACTTAATGCTGAGTTGCATACTTTAAAGGCACCAAACGTATTGGGACCAATTGCATATCTTTTGCATGCAATAACTACCTCAAATCTGTGACTCATTGATTTCTCCAGTCACTGAGTATCAAATCTTTGGTGATTGTGCCATCATCAGAAGTTTGACTATTTAACCTTATGCATTATCTTCAGCTAATTAAAGCCATGCTCTAATGGCTTTTTTTTTCTTGGCCAGTCAATAACTCATCACTCTGCCCTGAAAAAAAACTAATTGCTATTGCATTATGTTTGAGGTCATTTTGTTGCTATATGAAGTGCCATTCAATCAGTTTATTCTTCCGCTGCAGACAGCAGGAACATCATCAATGAAGACAAGTTAGCGGGTTCCAGTGGTAGCAATGCATGTCCATGATATCCCCTTCAGAATATCTAATAGATGAGATTGTGTGCTGAGAACCTTAAATGGTGAAACCAATTTTGACATAAATATCCTCACTGACCATCTACCAACTCTGACCATCAATCCTCCCGAGTCTGCCACATATCCATGTTTTTTGGAATATATCAAGTTATTGGGGTGATTGATGGAATTTAATTTCAAACTTATTCACAGTAGTTGAATTATATATTTTTTTACCCTAAATATAGGTGTCTTCAAAGGTGACAGCAGAGGTAGATAATGCCCTCTAGTGGCCAAAAGACAGTTAAGCATGAGCTGTGTGATTTGAGGTCTACAATTATCTCATTGTAGCCAGCTCGATGGGAATTCCAAATTCATTGGCTGATCCATTATCTTTTTGGGCTGCACACCAAAAGCCAAGTAGACATTCCCTAAGCACTCTCCCACTCTTCCTCAGGGGAAAAAGATGCCCCCTAAGCCCTTGATTGCGCTAGTATGGATGAATGAACAACATTGCATGGTTGATATCACCCACAATTCAATGCAAACTGTAATCACATGTCTAACACTGGGGGCTGCAAAATATCAGATGTAATCAACATGCCTAGATTTTGTGCCAGGTTCTAAACTTATTGTTCAGAGTGAGTTATGTATCCATGTGAGTTGTATATCTAGTTAGTGAACTCTGAGGAAAGGTAATTAACCTATCATCACTCTTCCTTCCTTGAGCAAGTGCACTTGCAAATACTCTTGGATGTGAAGATATAAAACGTCATCCAATGGCTGAGGGTGTAAGGTTTAGAGGCTGTTTACTTTACATTTGGAGTCCAAGGCTGGACTATTTCAAAATAAAGATTGCCTCAATGCTGTTAGGGAGTTATATAGTCCTCTAGTGACTATAATAAATATTGAGCATACCCAGCAACACTGAGTGCATCCACCATTTTATTGTAGTCACCTCGGTGGGACTTCCAAATTTATTGGAAGTGGATATAAAATGTATATACAAATAAAATATACAGCCTTGTTTCCAAACAAGTTGGGCCGACAATAAAAAATGTACCGCAAAGATGTGCAAAAGATTCATCACTATATTTAACAGAAGATAATACAAAGACAACATATCAAATGTTGAAACTGAAAAATTATATTGTTTTTGGAAAAATACATGCCCATTTTGAATTTGATACAATTCTACAATCTGGGACAGGGGCATGTTAACCACTGTGTTGCATCACCTTTCCTTTTAACAACACTCTGTATTTGGGAACAGAGGAGACCAGTTGTTGTAGTTTTTAAGGTTAAATATATTCCCATTCATGCTTGATATAGGATTTCAGCTGCTCAACAGTTCGAGGTCTATTTTGTCGTCTTTTTCAGTTCACAGTGTGCTAAGTTTTGAACTGCAGACAGATCAGTTTAGCATCCAGAATATTTTACCACAGAGCCATGTTGTTGTAATACTTGCGGAATGTGGTAAGGCATTGTCTTGCTGAAATGAACAAAAAGACATCTGGATGGCAGCATATGTCGTCCCAAAACATATATATGAATGGTGCCTTCACAGATGTGACGTCACCCATGCCATGTGCACTAATGCAGCCCCACACAGTTTTCCAATTTGCCTCAGCCCATCTTAAATGAGCTCAAGGCTCAGAGAAGGCGGTGGTGGATCTGGATATTCTATATATATGGTTTCTTCTTTGCATGGTAGAGTTTTATCTTGCATTTGTGGATGCTGTGACATACTGTGTTCACATACAATGGTTTTCAGAAGTGAGCCTGAGCCCATGCAGTGATTTCCACTTCAAAACCATGTCTGTTTTTAATGCAGTGCCACCTGAGGGCCCGAAGATCACGGCCATCCAATAATGGTTTTCGGCCTTGTCCCTTCCATACAGAGATTTCTCCAGAATGTAATTCAGAAAGTATTAAGATAACTTCACCTTTTCCACATTATGTTGTGTTATTGACTGAATTTATAATTGATTACATTTTTTGCCATGAATCTACAAACACTACCTAAAAATGGCAAAGCGAAAACACATTTTTAGCAAACAGTTCCTGATTATATTTGCAGTGTTTTTAAATCTCTTCATTATTCTTAACTCAAGGTTCCTTTTCTCTTCACTCCACAGGCTGCACAGTGTTTTTGTCAACACCAGTATAAAAATAATAGCACGATTAACTTCAGCAAACCAACAATATTATCTAGGGAAAGTCTAACACTTAAAAAAAGCTGGGGATTTTTTGATTTGGGAGATGATTTGGGAGATGTAGTGAGGAAAAAGAGAATTGAAGGGAAAAAATAAGCACCTCTATTGCTGTATAATTTTTTTGGCTGTTTGCATTGGATATATAATAAAAAAAATCAAACATGAGATTGGGACAGTGCAGCAGTATGTGAATGACAGAGTGAAGAGTATTAAGATGGTTCTGGAACTATTCGTCAGCAGGGAGATAGACCACAGTCTTTGAGAATCAACCAAGAATGTCAGCCATTTTGTGATTGTGTTGTTAAAAAGTGAAAGGAATATGCGATTTTGTTTGATTTTTGTTTGTACCATATTTTGTGAATGTAGTATTATTATTACTTTAAGTACAGGAAAAGCAAAATATATAGTTATTCGAATAATTGTTTGTTTAAAAATATGAACACATGCTCGCCATGATTTTCAACAGTTGTTGAGCAGGGATGGACAACATTTTAGGTGGTAATGTCATTGTGAAAAATGTTCTAGCCACTGTGCTTTCTCATTGCTGGGGGGGATTCCTAGCCACTGTCCTTCACATGGCTGGGGGGGTGATTCCTAGCCAATGTGCTTTCTCATGGCTGGGAGGGGGTGATTCCTAGCCAATGTGTTTCAACACTGTTGTTGCATGCTCCTTGGGGTTTCAAGCTGGGTGTTTTGTAAAAGTACTTTGTGACAACTGCTGATGTAAAAAGGGCTTTTTAAATACATTTGAATGTTTGACCCCTTTGATACTTTAATTCATAGGTGTTTGGGTAGAAGGGGTTACTTGCATTCATAGGTGTTTGGGTAGAAGGGGTTACTTGCATTCATAGGTGTTTGGTAGAAGGGGTTACTTGCATTCATAGGTGTTTGGGTAGAAGGGGTTACTTGCATTCATAGGTGTTTGGTAGAAGGGGTTACTTGCATTCATAGGTGTTTGGGTAGAAGGGGTTACATGCATTCATAGATGTTTGGGTAGAAGGGGTTACTTGCATTCATAGATGTTTGGTAGAAGGGGTTACTTGCATTCATAGGTGTTTGGGTAGAAGGGGTTACATGCATTCATAGATGTTTGGGTAGAAGGGGTTACTTCCATTCATAGATGTTTGGGTAGAAGGGGTTACTTGCATTCATAGGTGTTTGGGTAGAAGGGGTTA
>JACXGJ010013730.1:0-15886 GCA_016801105.1 Esox niger | reverse complement strand
GTGAGGAGAACTGGTATAAACCGGCCTGCAACGGTCAGGTAAATCCCACATCAGTGAGGAGAACTGGTATAAACCGGCCTGCAACGGTCAGGTAAATCCCACATCAGTGTGGATCAGATGAAGCGTCTCAACAACTCGGCAGGGTCACAGCCCTTCTGACTGACATGCCAGCAGGAGTGCTTGAATATTTGAAACCCCTAAGGACACAAGTTGAGCTTAACCGGGACTGTATTTATTTTTTTGTCTGGACAGTTGAGGGTTGTGACAAGTCCTGTCAAGCCATTCTGCTCACCAGGAATCAGTTGGGTCAGGGCACATGAGGTCACACCCTGTTGATCAACATCCTCAGTTAAGCACTGCGCGTGAACGTTTTTGTGATCGCGTTGAGACGCTCTGCTGACAGTTGCTCCCCCTTAGCCAGGCGGGCTTTGTGGTTTCATAAAATCTCGACAGGGCCAGCTTTTAATGTTTTGGAAAGGGTGCAGTCACATACAATATGACAGTCTGGTATTTCAGTGTGGCACAAAAACTAACTGACCAGAATAGTAAACACAGCCTTCAACGTAATTGGTCAATCTCAGGAACCCAGTGACCCCTCACCCCTACTATACACCTCGGTTCCAGACGCTTTTCTCTGGCCGCTGCCTCAGAATGCCCACGGCTAAGAACCTGTTCAGGCATTCCTTGTGCCGCTGGACTACCAAGTACAACAAAAAACTGTTTATTTTAAAGAAAAACTCTTTTCACAGTTGGTTTCCAGGTGGTACAGTCATCAGTTAAGTGCATTGATTTCCTGTGTCGGTCTCTGCATTGTGATTCATTTAAATTGGTGTGTTGTGATCGTGTGCGTTTCTGAGTAACCTGTCCATCATGGATGGCTAGTTAAGTTATATTAGAATTCTTGGCTAATATTGTTATTTGTCATAATCAAATTCTCAAGATATTAATCAGAAAAAAAACTTCCTGAAGTTGACGCCTGGCCTTGCTTGATCAATAATAATTGATAGTATTAGTTATTATAAAGACGACATTTCCCTGCAACAAAATCCAATTCCTCAAATACCTAAATAATGTACGCATAAGAAATGCTATCCTAGCCATTCCACTGGGCCTTGACCTGTCTGATCTACACAGATCTGCCCTGGATGTAGCCGACTGGACATGCCCCCCCCCCCCTTCTGTCACTGATAATGTCTCTGACCTCCATGGGGTTGACGGTGATGGTGAGGGCGGAGTCGTCCCAGTCCGTCTCCGGGTCCTTGGCTCCGTCCTCCTCACTCCTGGAGCTGTCCCGGTGAGTGCTGTGGAGCCTGTAGATGCCCAGGACCACTATGACCACCAGGGCGGCGATGCAGATCACTATGACAGCCGTGGCCACTGGGGGAGTGCCTGTGGTGGGAGGGGGCGTAATCACAAAAATGCTGTCACCCTGAGAGGCTCTATAGAACGCCGATCCACTCTCATATAATAGTTATTTTTACTGGCTTTCTGTACCTGTGGTAAAACTGTAAAACTCTGCCAACTCATTCTTTCCTTTTGCCTGTCAACTTCAAGCAGTATCTTAGTGTCTTACCAATTGGTCAAGGATATCCAGTTCTCACTGTGGTGTGTTTTCAGCCCTGCCTGAGGAGATTACTCGTGTGTGTGTGTGTGTGTGTGTGTGTGTGTGTGTGTGCACGTTTGTACTAGTACACGAGTCGGCAAAATGTTCACACAAATCCATTTGCTAATAAGTCACCTATAACGGCCCGACTATAGGTGATGATCCCAGGACCGAACACAAACCCAGAAATCTAGAATATAGCTGCATTAGCCTAATTGCCTTATAGTTGAACACAGACATCTATTTAAAAAAACATCTATTAAAAAATACATCTAATAAAAAAGGCATATGAAAATTATAAAAATAAGTGGTTGAAGTAAGTCTCTTGAGATGCATAGCCTGATGCATTTCACTAATCAGAGGAGCAAAATGTTTACTTCCTGATATCTAGGCTAGCTCATTACAGCATTTTCTCAGTCAAAATGAACAGGATTTTATAAAGAATATCTCAGGAATGCATAATTCTGTTCGCTTGTAACAAGGAGGATTCTTTGGTCACAAGTATCAAAAACATCCTCAGAAAAGTGGTCAAAAAACGTAACTACAGTGATAGGCAGAACAACAATGTCAGTGTGTAGCTGAGGAATTGAGAGGGGAGGGAGAGCAACTCTAATCCAATCGTGGCCGCAGGCTCAGCCGTTACCCCGCCCATTTCTTTCCAAGCATAGCCAATAGAATTGTGTAGGGCACACTGTACTGGATGCACAATATTGGTTTCATTAAACCAGCCTACCCCGCTGATCCCACCCACCCGGTTGCGTGTAGACAGCGCCAGGTGTCTTACCTGAGACATGGGAGTTCAGTGTGTGTACCATCAGTGGATGATGCACAGGCCGCATGTACTGGGATTGGACAGCCATATGATTGACATGCTCCACTGGTGCTGAGTTGTGGAGGATGCTGACCTGAGGGCAGGACAAAGACCATCTCAGGCAGGGGGGAGATGATATTTAGAGACAGGGAGGAGAGGTGGCGGTACGGAGAAGGTAGAAGAGAGTTTGTAGGGAGTGAAAAATCGAGGGAGGATGGAGGAAGATTAAGTAATGAAATGCTCAAAACTTTAACAGTTTCTTCTCTGACCTCCAGGTTGAACTCGTTGCTGGTGTAGCGGCCGTTGAGCTCGGAGCAGGTGAGTCTGAACTTTCTGTTGGTCAGGGTTGCCGGGCGCCAGTTCCTGTAGCGCACCTGCCTGAGGGCCTCCTCGTAGTGGACCATGGAGTCCACACCTGGCGGTCAGAGAAGACGTTACCACCAAGGCTGTCCCTGGTGTTCCTAGTATATATGGTGTACCACATGGCTCAGTGCTGTTTTCTATGTCATATCCCTAAAATCTTCTAAAGCAGTGGAGCACAACTACTCTTTGAGAAGGTGCGTGTGAGGTATCGGCAGGTGGATCCATTTGTACATATACAAGCCATCTATTGGTATTCCTGAGGTAGTGTTTGCTTTTTGATACATTACACACCATATATGGATATTCCTGAGGTGGATTTGATACATTACACACCATATATGGATATTCCTGAGGTGGATTTGATACATTACACACCATATATGGATATTCCTGAGGTGGATTTGATACATTACACACCATATATGGATATTCCTGAGGTGGATTTGATACATTACACACCATATATGGATATTCCTGAGGTGGATTTGATACATTACACACCATATATGGATATTTCTGAGGTGGATTTGATACATTACACACCATATATGGATATTCCTGAGGTGGAGTTTGTGGCGTCCAGGTGTTTCCCCATCAGGGAGCTGTGTGGGATCTCCAGACTCTCATGCTCTGGGTCCAGCTCGTCTCCGATCACAAGGACATCACAGTAATCCAGGTTGTGCATCACCTCCAGAACACCAGGCCTGTGGACTAAACTCACACACGCACAATGTTAAACACTGACTTGAATACACACACGCATGCACATTTTAAAATGTACCCCACTTGTGGTAACATGTCCCCATGGTAACTAACCCACCGACCTGCACTGAGCAGCACGCCGTCGCCCTTGGTTACAGTGCTGGTGATACGCAGCTCCCGGAAAGGGGCAACGCCCGTGGCTCTGCGCAGGTCAGACCCCGGTCTGACGAGTCGGTCCAAACCGGCGATGGTGATCCGGGGCTCGCTGGGTGGCAGGACCATCACCACTGCCTTGATGTCCGGTATGGAGACACACGTGTCCTCCCCAAAACACCTGAGCCCCCCAAAAAAATTGCAGCACAGAGGGGAAAGGAGATGGTCACTGGTTCACGCTTGTTATTTCTTTTATCTGATCATTTTCCTTAATAATTGACTCGGGCCAGCTGAGGTTTTCGAGATGATTGTCTTAAAGATGAGGAGCAGATGGAGATGCTGGAAACATTTCATTGCTGACAGGAATAAAGCTGGAATCTAAATGGCTTGCAATGCATTCTGTGGACTGCACTGTTTAGGATACGTCCTTCGGTATCTTTCCGTTGCTGGCACTGCATGAAGCCTGGTCCTTCCTGTCCTGGCCCTTTCCGGTTCATTGATGAGAGTCGAGCACAGATCGTGATCGAGGAAAATGTGAATGTAGACTTCCAATATCAGTAACATTTTGATTGCAAGTTGTTTCTTTTGGCAGGGAACTCTGCAGTTTCACATTTTTCGGGGAGTGATGTGTATTTCAGACAGATGGCTGCAAGCTGTCCATTTCAATGAAACTAACCATGATTTTATTCATAGGCGTGCGAGCGCACACAAAGAAACACACAGAAATACAGCCTTATGCATGAACACTCTCACATTCTTTTTTTTTTACTGCTGATGTGATATAAACATAAAATAATTATGAAATGTTGGAAATAAATTCCACACTCAACCGACCATTGACGTGAAGCAAAACCCCAAACAAAGAATGGTTTAATGAGATTTTGCTACATTCACAGAATAAAACAAAGAAAACGTTCAGTCTAAATGTTCTGGGGATGGATCTTTTTGGTCTAAATGTTCTGTGGATGGGTCCTTTCGGTCTAAATGTTCTGGGGATGGTTCCTGTAAGCACAAAAAGTAGGCTGGACTGGAGCAGCACTAGTCGGCACCGCGGTTGTTTTGGTGGTGTCTGATGAAACCATTGGAGCCTGAAGAAAAACTGTATGGGGAGTAAGAGGAAGGGATTGTATGTTTTTAATCTAATCCAGGGGAGGGTCAAATATTTTGTAATCAAAGAAATTCCAATATTTCCCAGTCCTTTAAAATTAGCAGCTTACTTTCCCAATCATGCCGCTGCACATGGTCAGATACTAGTTGTGAGTAAGAGTCTGTCATTGCTCTCATGACTGTCTGCAGGGCTGTTTATGTCAACGTCATCAACTGAGTCTACTTTTAACTCTAGATCTGTTTTAATCACTGACACCTTCCACCCTAACCAAGGAGCTGACCTGTCCCTGGACAGTTTGGCTAGAACCATGAGATGTCTTTTAGCCCAGGTAGTCTGGAGGAACCAGGAGCTGTCCTTTAGCCCAGGTAGTCTGGAGGAACCAGGAGCTGTCCTTTAGCCCAGGTAGTCTGGAGGAACCAGGAGCTGTCTTTTGGTAGAGGTAGTCTGGAGAAACCAGGAGCTATCTTTTAGCTCAGGTTGTCTCGAGAAAACAGGAGCTGTCCTTTAGCCCAGGTAGTCTGGAGAAAACAGGAGCTGTCCTTTAGCCCAGGTAGTCTGGAGAAAACAGGAGCTGTCCTTTAGCCCAGGTAGTCTGGAGAAAACAGGAGCTGTCCTTTAGCCCAGGTAGTCTGGAGGAACCAGGAGCTGTCCTTTAGCCCAGGTAGTCTGGAGGAACCAGGAGCTTGAATAATCCTGCCTCTAGCTGGTCATTGTGTTCCTTATGGTTTGAGTGTGTCTGAGAGCCTGTCAGGAGTAATGCCAGCGCCTTGAGTAATAGTGATAGTCTTTACGCTTTTCAGGGGATTGTCGTAAAGGGCTTTTCACTCACTCAGTTCTTTATTCGTTTATTTACTTTCCTGCACTAATTAAGGACTGTCTATCAGTTTATATGATAACAGTCTGGTGCTTCTGGCTAAGTAGCGAAAACTAATTTGTCGAATTTGTGGTTTGTTTGCGTCACTTTCCCATGGCAATTCCTTGTACCATATCGAGTGTTGTCTAAATGAAGTGCATGTTAAGATGAGCTGTTCCCTTAACCACACAACACACTGTCTTCAGATGTCTGTGTGAATCCGATTAGTTGATCTCTGCAATTACCTGACAAATTGGCTTAGAATTGGTTGTGTGTGTGTGTTGGTGTGTGGGTTGATGCATATGTGTGTGTGTGTGTGTGTGTTTATCTGCTTAACTGAATTGGCTGTAAATTGCCTAATCACCAAATACGGAAAAATTCTTGTACTCTGTCAGCTTCTTAGTGCAGCCTGACTGCTACAGTTGAGATGCAGCCTGACTGCTACAGTTGAGATGCAGCCTGACTGCTACAGTTGAGATGCAGTGATGATGCTTCAAAATACAGCTTTTCTTTACCGTTACTTTTCTGGCTCTTGCCCATCCCATTGGTCACTAGGAATTTCATACTGTGGTTGGCATCATTTACTGATCAAATCTGTAAAAGTGCTGAAGAACAGTGTCCACCATACACTATAGGGCCCTAGCTATTAAACAGCACTAAACTGGGGCACTACTCCTTACATAGTGGCTAGAGAAGGACACAAAGACAGATCATAGACATGGTGACAGAATAGACAATGAGACACACAGACAGAGTGAAGGAAAAAGTAAGAGAAAGAGGGAGACAGATAAAAATGGACACAGAGAGGCTGCCAGTCTGCCTGTTTGGCCAGCGCCATGCCTCCGCCCTCCAAGTGCTCTCCGGCGTGAGAAACCCTGACACAGCGGATTGCCTGGCACGGCCCTCGTTCACATCCTCATCACCAGCCTCTGACACATTAGTCACAGCAAGCACAGCTCCACGGCAACTGCGGAGCCACGGCAACCTGGTGGTCCCTTCCGCCGTGTCGGGGTGGGATGGTGTTGTTAACGAGCAGAGAGAGATGAGATGGAGAGATAACGAGACGGACGCTGCGTGACTCACCGCTCACACACTCCTGATTAGTATATCAGACACGGACAGAACCCAGGCTGTGACAAGTCCACCGCGCACAAACATCCACATACACAACCTGAAGTAAATCTTACACCTTTAATTGTTGCTGTGTTTGTCTCTTTACAGTTGCTGTGTGTTTTTTTTCTTTACTGTTGATGTGTGTTTGTCTATTTACAGTTGCTGTGTGTTTTTTTTCTTTACTGTTGATGTGTGTTTGTCTATTTACAGTTGCTGTGTGTTTTTTTCTTTTCTGTTGATGTGTGTTTGTCTCTTTACACTTGCTGTGTGTTTGTGTGTTTACTGTTGATGTGTGTTTGTTTCTTTACAGTTGCTGTGTGTTTGTGTCTTTACTGTTGATGTGTGTTTGTCTCTTTACACTTGCTGTGTTTTTGTGTGTTTACTGTTGATGTGTGTTTGTCTCTTTACACTTGCTGTGTTTTTGTGTGTTTACTGTTGATGTGTGTTTGTGTCTTTACAGTTGATGTGTGTTTGTGTCTTTACTGTTGATGTGTGTTTGTCTTTTTACAGTTGCTGTGTGTTTGTGTCTTTAATGTTGCTGTGTTTTTGTGTGTTTACTGTTGATGTGTTTTTGTGTCTTTACTGTTGATGTGTGTTTGTGTCTTTACTGTTGATGTGTGTTTGTTTTTTTACAGTTGCTGTGTATTTGGGTGAAATGGGAATGGTAACTAAATTAGCACATTCTGATTAAATACGGATGTCCTGTAAAATAACTTGCTTATGTGGGCTTGGTATGAATAGCGTGTGTTTTTGTGCGTGCGTTTGTGTGTGTGTGCGTGCGTTTGTGTGTGTGTGTGTGTGCGTGCGTGTGTGTGTGTGTGTGTGTGGTTTGTAGGGTTCCACACTCACTGTACAGTGGTGGTGATGTGCAGTCGTCGGAGGCCTGCGGTGGGGAACTGCCGTGAGTTGATGTAAGACACCTTGGTCATAGCTGTGGTCAAACTCTCCAGGTCCTCTCCCTCCATCACCAGCACCGACTGGGCCGGGTTGAAGTGAAACTGAACACAGGAAACAACAAGTGCTTTAGAGAAACACATCTTATGTGTGTGTGTTTGTACTCTATTGGCTATTTGCATCATAGAGTTTGGGTTTAGTGTCAAATCAACATTTGTGGTTAAGGTTAGGGTTTCCGTAATGTTAGGATTAGGATCAGGGTCAGGAGAAAACAGATTTTGAATGGGAATACATTTATCTGTGGTCAGCAAGTAGCCTACCAGTTAGAACCAAAAACCTGCTAAATCCAATCCTGCTAAAGCCTGGCTGGTGACAGTAGGACTGTGCGGACAAACCCAGCCTAGCTGGTGACAGTAGGACTGTGCGGACAAACCCAGCCATGTGTAGTTTATTTCCACCGGTCCAGTTGGTTTTTATGTGCGGTTTCTCCTGACCGTTCACACCCCCACATCTATTACAGCAGTTAATTTACTGTAAGTGTGTGAGAAAGCTGTCACCTTGATGTCCTTGCCAAGACTCTCCAGAGAGTTGATGTCCAATCCTTCCTTACAAGCCTGCAGACAGGAGATAACCTTCTGTGTCTCGATCTTCCCAGGCCGAATGGTCAGGCCAGACAGACTCCCTCGGAAGTACTGGGTGAACCTGGGGCTATATACCTCCCCACCTGAGGAGAAGATTGAGTGGAACATCAGGGTTTTGGTCTCTACAATGTTCCATTTGTTATGATCTGACAGTACATTACAGGTGAAAGCAACCTGTGGCATACTTCTTATCTTGAAATGTACTTTTGGAAATGTGTGTTTTACAGTCAAATAAGAAATTATGTTGTAAGAAATTAAAAATTCTTAATATTTACATTTTTTTATTTTTTACTTGCCTGGATTGTAGCGAGAGGACAATGTTTTTCGCTGAAAGAGCAGTGGATTCTGTCTGTACACTAGAATCTTTCTCATCGTTTTCTGTCTCTGAGGTGAGTTGAACCTTGAAAACTATTGATGTAAAACAATCCCATGGCCTCAGTGATCTAGACCCTCAACTGCTACAATTAGCTGCAGATGTCCTTGCTACTACATTAACATACATTTTCAACCTTACTGTAGATTGTAATGAAATTCCCCAGTTGTGAAAATCAGCATTTGTCCCACCTATATTGGAAGGAGGGATTACACTCTCTTAAATAACTACTGCCCCATATCTACGTTGTCAGTTTTATCAGTATTATGGTCTAGACCATAAACAACTGGAAGTCTATCTCCATCAAGACAACACTTTCAGTGGTTGGTCAAGCCACAGCACTGTAACAGCAACATATCACATGATATTCACTGAGTTTTAGATAGAAAACTGCATTGCGTTGCTGTGTTCATGAACTTCTCTAAGGCCTTTGATACTTTGGGCCGTATTGTACTGGTGCAGAAACAAAAATTCATTGGGATACATGGTCCTGCTGTGCTGTGTTTGGTGAACGAACTGTCAAACCCAATGAGTAAAGACAGATGGCTCAGTTAGATACCATAGAGCTGAAGTCAGGTGTTCCACAAGGTTTAATCTTTGGTCCCATGTTGTTTATTATTCCCATCTTAAACATTGGTGACAGCTCATGTGCATTTTTATGCAGATTATTCTGTTCTTTACTCAAGTGGCAGCAGTTTGACACTGGCTGTTAAAAAAGTAGCTTTCAACATTCTTCAACAAAATGTTCATAACTTGAATGTTGTTCATTATAACATCTGGTAAAATATACATCAAGAAAAAGTATGCCCATGACACAGCTCTAAGAAAGTTACCACTTTAGAAGTGGAGAAAGCAGATGGGAACTGACAAATAAAACTGTCATACTATCTTCATAGTGATGCCTTGGCTTTATTTTTTCAGTACTTTCTGGCTTGGTATTTTATTAATGTTTAGATCCACTACAAAATGGTGGGTTAACAGAGGGCACTCTCTTTGTCATTCTTTACGACTTCATTTATAAAAGTTCATCCCTGGCCTACGGTGTTCCAGCAGTCTTTTTAAATTTTTTATTTAATCTTTATTTATACAGGTTGTCTCACTGAGATAAATCTCTATTTCAAGACGGAGCTGTTCTGACCAAAATTAAAGCAGGGAGGGGGGCGTTAAGGGGGCTGGCATTTAATTTCTGTTCTTATTATAAATTAACAGAGATAAAGAGGCAACTTTTCAAAAATGGCCTTCATATATCATAACATCCCAGTGTTTGAGCCAACGTTAAGTCAGTGAAGACCAGCCAAGGGCTGTATAATGCTCCCAGTGATGTCAGATGGTTTCGGTTGGTGATAAACCCTACAGCCTGTAAGTCTAATGGTTGAGACCTGAGTATAAATACCAGATCTTCTTTGGCCTCCAGATAAAAACAAGCCTTGTGTTGATAATAAAAAAAAAAAAATTAACATATTCTCATCTTCTTTAACAGGTTTTCAATTGCCTTCAACTCTGTGATTAAAAGGTCATCTTGTCATCCACCCAAGCCCAAATATGTATACGTTTTGACTTGTTCTGTCCTTCCAAGCTGGCGATGATGATAACAAGCTGCATTAGAATATACCATGCGTTGAGTTCTCAAGGAGTAAATGAAGGGTTTGTAGAATCAAAGCACCTAGCAAAAAGGTGTTTTGGACTTCCGCCCGTCCCTCAAATGTTCCAGGTGTAGCTAGGCCTCTGTTTTAGTCTGAGGGATACATGATGCATTTGTACATTCAGTAAAAATGATGCACATCAAAACATTTCAACTGACAGTTTGTAATTCCTGCATCCAACCAGAATAAAGGATGTTGTTCGGTTCTAGTTAAGAGGAGTCAGAACACAGAGGTAGGCCTAAAGCCATCCTAACTCTGTTTCCTATAAGTTTCATAGTGACCGGATGGAAATGATTGCCTGTCCACTGTGGATAAAAGTTGCACCGCTCAAAACGCAAAAAACGTTCTCAAAAGACAATGGAGGAAACAATTTTCTGGTGCTCTAGTCACATGTCACAAATTTCTTTCTGCCAAAATGATTTCTGGGGCCTTCATGTGTCTTGTCATTACCTTGTTGATTGGGTGCTGGGCCGTTGGGGTACATTCCTGTTCTCTAATGGTCCGCAAAGTTATCAGTTGCGGCTTAGTGAAGCTTAGAACGGCTTCATTGGAATGTAATAGCCAGAGAACTTGTTCCCCATTCAGACTGGCTTAATCCCTTCTTCAGGGACTTCTCCCACAATTACAGATTCACAGAGAAGGAAAGGGGACAAGAGGGAGAAAAGAAAACTGCAATCAGCAGCAAGATGAAAAGAAATGACTGACACCGAAATGCCGGTGACGTCGGACCTCAGCGGCCTCGGGTGGAGCTCATGCCATCTCCCGTCCCGTCCTGTCCCGTCCCGCTCCTCAAACCCGGCAAACACCAGACCATTATTATCTCCATCATAAAAGCCATGTTAAGTAGTGCTTCTTTTTTCAAATGTAATCGTTAGCCCCCTCTTTTCATGCGGCTGGATTTGACAGCTTGCCTTTGATGTTTGATGTCTCCAAGCTTGAGCCTCTTCGATTTCAGAGAAGAATCACTCACAGCCTTGGGGCCTCAACAAAACCCCCACGCCCCACCCAGTCTCTGCTCCTGCTACAAGCATCGGCCCACTTTTATGTCAATAATGTTTAAAACATCACTAAGCGGGGGAGTGTTAATCACGAGACGAGGGGAACGCCCATGTTTATGACCCAGGGAGTTGGGTGAAGTGTTAAATCAAACATTTTCTGTCAAACCCAACATGCAAAACCTTCTGGCAATATGGAGAATGCTCTGCTTTCCATGGGATCTCTGAATCGAATAGACATTCTGTGCTTCTACTGTTACCTTCACCGATGGCCGATATATTACACTTTGAACAATAGAAATGTAATTTCCATTTAAACTGATATTTTGCCGCATTTACCAAAACAGAGTCTCCCCCAAAAGTGGGTTACTGGACTAAAAAGGTACTGTAATGCCACTACGTCATACGGACTGAGTAGAGCCCCGGAGTCACGATGAGCTGGTCCGCACACTGGACCACACACTGGTCCACTTACTGGGCCACACCCTGCAGCATGCCCTGGTCCACACACTGGAATGAGCACTGGTCCATATACTGGTCCACATACTGGTCCACATACTGGTCCACACACTGGACCACACATTGGACCACACATTGGACCACACACTGGTCCACAGACTGGAGCACACGTTGGATAACACACTGATCCACACACTGGATGACACAGTGAGACTATTTTAGACCACATTGGACAACACAGGAACACACACTGACCTTGCCAGCAGGCACCCACAGTCAGCTGTGTGTCAATTGATGAAGGGTGGATGGGCCAATCATCAGTCACCAGATAGGGTTCATAGGTCATGCCGTCCACAAATAGTGTCACCGTAGGGAACTCCACATTGATCACGTAGTAGTGCCACTCCTTATCACAGATCTGTAAGACATAAGGACAGTGTTAGCATTGAGTTAAATCCAACAAAAAGCTGCACTGATCTAGGTTTTTTGGACCAGAATCACTTCTGGTAAACCTCCCCAGAAGATTTATGAACAATCATTAAAGTTAGTACCATTTCACAATAAGCTATCTTTAATATGGCTGGGACAATATATTTTTATTTCTAAGTTCTAGTTGTCGTAAACTCCTGCGAGGCTGTCTCTCTATCCCACTCCCTCATTGGGTATTGAAAAACACATTTCCACTTAATTCAGATTCATTCCACTATTCTCTTGATCATGTATTCTCTATCCCAGGATCATTAATGAAGTGCAACTGTAATGAGTTGCTCATTAAAGGGAGATGGATTTGTGACTGTCAAGTCGTTTTCATCAAGCCCAAATCACTAGCTCATTCCAAAACCTTTGGCACTTTGGACTCCCCCAGGGCCGAAACAAAGCCTATCAAATCCAGCCCTCTGCCAGCCAATCGAAGGGACATTGACCCAGCCCAGCTCTCCTAATAGTGTTCTGTCCCCCCCGGCTAAAGGCTGGTGCTGGCATAGCCACGCAAATACGTTTGATCAGGGGGTGTTTACAGGGGAGGGGGCGCTTACGGGGGAGGGGGCGCAGGGGTGTGGCAGACAGACATATCAATGGGACACCAGTTTTTCATGAGCACCACACATCAGTTCTGGAAGCGTGACTAGCATTGGGGGGAAAAGCAGTGGTGCGAATAGCGGATAATACAAAACTGAATTGTTGAATCCCGTTGGGGTGTTGGGCATACAGGTGGGGGCTATGGGTGCTCAGGCTACAGTGAGGTGGGGGCTATTGGTACGGTGGTACTTCACGGAATAAGATGGCCCTAGAGTGAAGATTGCTGTGACAACTCCCAAAACAGTGCGAAAAAACCAGCACTAGGTTGAAGTGTGATGGAGGATTGAAGCCTACAGAGCCTCTGGAACGTATTTACTACGCTGCACGTTTATCCTTGTTCTGTTTTTTATAGACTGAGGTTTGAATTGTATTTTAGGGTCTACACGTGGTACCCTGTCATGAGAACAAGCTATGAAAACGAAAGGCCAAGAAAACTACAGGTAATCACTGCAGTGTGCAATGTTATTCCAAGAATATTTCATAATTTTTCTTGAAAACGTGAGGTAAGCAACATGTCCAACAAGAAACCTCAAATGTTTCCTAGATGGAAGAGCAAAAGAGTGTAGTGTTACGTGACAAGGCAACATAAATAGTCGGTCAAATGCAATCTTTGCTACTGAATGTCTATAGACCTTTTTTCTTCTCTTCCACTCATCAAAACTGTGGTGTGATGTCTGGATGCTGGCGTTATTTATGTGGTGAAACGTGTACGTGTGGCCAACCAGAGTGCCTCATTCAGTGATCGGTGTTCAGATGCAAAGATCAGATATAATAAGATGGGATGCTAAATTAATAGGGATCATGTGAACCTCCTTATCCTTTTCTCCCACCAACCTCAAATCCCAATGTAACTACTGAGCACGCATCACGCACATCTCAGAGTAAATTCAGTGCTGGTAGGGAAAGACAAATGCATGTTTATCATGGAGTTTTTTGTTGAGTTTATTTAGCAGATGTTTTACTGAGATGTCTGGTTCAAGACTATGAGGTGGTACCAAAGGTTTTACATTACGGTTGGTTTATAAAGGATCAGAAGCACAGAGCAAAGGTCATCTTTCAAAAACCAATTCCTTTCAAAACTAGTCTCAATCGGAGTTTGACAGAGCTGTAGTCCATTAAATAGACGTTTGTAGATGTCTCCCAAGTGCTCTGAGGGTTTCGTCATTGAAGTATTGCAATATCGTGGCTGGTGTGGATTACCTTTGAGCCTCGGACAACCTTCTCAAGGCAGCCAGCATCTCTCTACCTGCCTGTGAATGGACAGCTTCACCACTAAGCATTTCTTGTACCAGGCGCAAAGTTCACCAGGCAGACAACACTATGTCTTCTTTTCCTTGATGTTTCTTACCCCTCCGCTTGCCACCTCAGTTGCCTTTTAGTTCTGGTCTCCTGTTTTAATATCCTCTAGGGCAGTGTTTCTCTGCCCTGCATGTTTTAGATCTCTCTTTGCCCTAACATACCCGATGTAGCTCAAGAAGGACTTGATAATAAGCTGATAATTTGAATCAGGTGTGACAGAGCAGGGGGAGATCTAAAGCATGCAGGACAGGGGGTGCCCAGGAGCAGGGTTGAGAAACATTTGCACCTGGAGATCAATGGCAAATACTTCCCTTTGTCACAGTTATGACAGAGAGATACATGCTGATGGGGTTTTCATGTCAGAGAGACTAGGATACATGCTGATGGGGTTTTCATGTCAGAGAGACTAGGATACATGCTGATGGGGTTTTCATGTCAGAGAGACTAGGATACATGCTGATGGGGTTTTCATGTAAGAGAGACTAGGATACATGCTGATGGGGTTTTCATGTCAGAGAGACTAGGATACATGCTGATGGGGTTTTCATGTCAGAGAGACTAGGATACATGCTGATGTGGTTTTCATGTCAGAGAGACTAGGATACATGCTGATGGGGTTTTCATGTCAGAGAGACTAGGATACATACTGATGGGGTTTTCATGTCAGAGAGACTAGGATACATACTGATGGGGTTTGTCATTATAACCCCAGGATATTCAATAAATGGACTGAGAATTAAAAAATAAACTAAAAAAATAAAACATTCCTGGAGGATTCTTAAGGAAACCTATAAGATCTTCAAAGCTATTAAACGGGTTCTCAATGAACCTATAGGGGTTTCCTTAAAGTTTTCATAAAACGCTACCCTTCAAATGGATTAGTGTGCTTTTCAAAGTGCCCCTTGAAAAATCTATAGGTTTAGGGTTCCCTCCAGGCGTACATTTGAAAACCATGTGAAGATCATTCAGCAACCTATTTATTTGTTTTATATGTTGAGTCAGTATTGAATATCAAGTCCCCTCATCACTTCATGCAGGACTTCTAATGAGATGCTACTTCCGTTTGGATGGTGTTGGGTGACAATGAGGTCTGCCGGCTCAGTTCATTGTCACTCCCTCCTTCACAACACAACAGATGTCCCCGAAGCAGTGGTTATGTGGCTGTTGCAGAAGGGTGAACGCATAATTTTTCACCAGCTTACAGTACATGCGCCTTGTAATGAAAAACGCACAAGGCATTAATCTTAGCATGACAGGAGGGGACGTCAGCAAGTTACAAACAAATACAACCCAGGACTGTCACACACACACACACACACCACACACAACCAAGCACTGTCACTCATACACACACACACACACACACACACACAACCAATATGGCGGGTGGAAAGTGACTTTAACAAGCTATAGAATCGACCTAACGTGTATACAACCGCCAATGCGACCGCGTATGCGTCTATACGCGTATGCAACCGTGTATACGTGTATCCGTGTAAGCACCCAGGTATGGAAGGCCAAGTGAGTCAAAAACATGACACATTACGGCGTCCCACGTAGTCCAATGACACGCAAAGAACGCCGTTCGCCCAGTAAACCACCGTCCAATACGCCGTTCCCCAGTAAACCGCCGTCTAAAACGGCGTTCTCAAGGTTGTAAACGCCGTTTGCGACGCCGTCCAATTAATGCAATAAGCGCCGTCATTTACGGCGTCTTTAATCACCCATAGCGACGTCCAAAACGCCGTTTCTCCTGCTCTGTACGGCGTTTGCGACGGCGTTGTTGATGTCAATAAGCG
>JACXGJ010013729.1:0-15833 GCA_016801105.1 Esox niger | reverse complement strand
ATTGCAAGATATGGCATGCGTACATAGACCAATAATCCGGCAGGGAAGGAGTGTCAGGGAGGAGTATTTGTATGCGAGTGATGAGGCGAGTGAGAACAGGTGTGTGAGTAGTGATTGACGACAGGTGTGTGAGTAGTGTTCTGAAGCTCAGGAGCGTGGACGCCCTCTGCTGTGCGCTCGTGGAGGCGCGGACGTGACATGTTTTGGTGCATGGTATGACATGAAATATGTTTTGGTGCATGGTATGACATGAAATATGTTTTGGTGAACGGTATGACATGTCATATGTTTTGGTGCATGGTATGACATGTCATATGCTTTGGTGCAAAATATGACATGTCATATGTTTAGGTGCATAATATGACATGTCATATGTTTTGGTGCATGGTATGACATGTCATATGTTTTGGTGCATGGTATGTCATGTCATATGTTTTGGTGCATGGTATGGCATGTCATATGTTTTGGTGCATGGTATGTCATGTCATATGTTTTGGTGCATGGTATGACATGTCATATGTTTTGGTGCATGGTATGACATGAAATATGTTTTGGTGCATGGTATGACATGTCATATGTTTTGGTGAATGGTATGACATGAAATATCAGAGTGTCACAAGCCTTTCCCTATTTTCTACCTACTGAGTAGTAAGTTAAAAATGTGTCCCTTACATCTAATATTTAGTTGTTGAAAAAACATTATGCTACTGATGTGTGTTTTGACCATTAGGTCCCAGATACATTTCACAAATTTACACTACAATAAATAAAGTAGAATCACTTGCCTGTAGACAGAAATGAATTCAGAATACAAACTAATGGAGAGAAAACATATGACATTAGTGTTACGACAAGTTTATGCATCATAAAATACATCTCATCTCATCTTCATCTGCTTATCCGTTAAGCAACTCCAGCAGGGGACCCCAAACTTCCCTTAACCAAGCTGCATTTGCCATATCTGACTGGGGGATCCCAAGGCGTTTCCAGGCCTAGGTCAAAATATAATCTCTCCACCTAGTCCTGGGCCTACCCCGAGGTCTCCTCCCAGCTGGACGTGTCTGGAACACCTCCCTAGGGAGGCGTCCTGGGGGCATCTTTACCAGATGCCCGAACCACCTCAACTGGCTCCTTTCAATGCAAAGAAGCAGCGGCTCTACTCCGAGTTCCTCATGGATGACTGAGCTTCTCACCCTATCTCTAAGGGAGACGCCAGCCACACTTCTGAGAAGACTCATTTCAGCCGCTTGTACCCGCGATCTAATTCTTTCGGTTATGACCCAGCCTTCATGACCATAGGTGAGAGTAGGACTGAACATTTACTGGTATATCGAGAGCTTTGCCTTGCGGCTCCGCTCTCTTTTCATCACAAAGGTGCGGTGAAGCGAATGCAATACCGCCCCCGCTGCTCCGATTCTCCGGCCAATCTCCAGCTCCACTTTTCCCTCACTCGCGAACAAGACCCCGAGATACTTGAACTCCTTTACTTGGGATAAAACCTCATAAAATACAGATACAGTAAATGTATGGCATTCTGTGGTTAGCCACATAAACTGTGAAAACTCATGCTCAACAAGATTGAGAAATATTCTAATACTTACTTTTGTCAGAGATGTGATCTACAATGTACTTAAAAACTAAGTATACTGTAGATCACACTATACTAAAATAAGTACAGTTCAGCAAGTGAAATGCAAAGTCTGCTTTCACTGTGGTGTTACTGTTAAAATTCCAACTGAAAATGAACCACAGGAAGTACAGAAAGATGTTGTCTAGTCAGCCTATATCTGCTTCTGTTAAAGGGGCTTTAAGTACAGATTACAGAGTTCATTTTGAACTCTACCGATGAATTTCAGTATCAACAATTCATTTAAACAAATGCTCCACAGCCCTGAAAGTTAGGGATAGGGTTTAAACAAATGCTCCACAGCCCTGAAAGTCAGAGTTAGGGTTTAAACAAATGCTCCACAGCCCTGAAAGTCAGGGTTAGGTTTAAACAAATGCTCCACAGCCCTGAAAGTTAGGGTTAGGGTTTAAACAAATGCTCCACAGCCCTGAAAGTTTTACAATGGACATTCAGTGTCAATTGAGGTGCAACTGCTTGATTTGTCCCCTTGATCAAATATTATGTGGACTCTACAGTTTAGGCCACCAAGAAATGACAGAAGTATTTTGTTTGCCCCAGCCTGATTGGTCATAGATTTGTGTGAGGAAGAAATGAACATGTCTCTTAGTAATGCCATTCAAAGAGAGAGGGGGTGCTGTTTCTTCATTTGATAACAGAGGCAAATGCGACTCATTTTGACCAATAGAAATGAACTTTTATACTTCCCCAAAATTCTTTCAGGTGAATATATGTTATAAAACTCTGACATTTAAATGCAGAGATCCTTCATACAGCCCCATTAACAAGCTTTTCACACTTATTTTTCTCTTATATTGCAATTTGTAAGTTAAAATATGCAACTGTTTTCAGGAGACACCATAGATAATTTAACATTCAGATATGATTGAAGGTCCCAAAAATGAAATTGGTCTTCAAGGTGAATTTTTTATTTTTACTTTTAAAGCAACGATATTTAAAATAATCTTCATATTGATAGATAAACTTCTGAGCATTGTGTAACAAAACAATTCTCCTTGGTCTAAACGCTTGTTTAATGTGTCACTTCAACTGTTGAGTTATGTTTTGTAACAAGGTCCATTTTAGAAAACTACCGCAAACGACCCTGCCCATTTATAATATCTCCTTTATTTAGACCAATTGTGATATATGTAAGTCCATTGTGACAGGGAACTTATTTGATATTGGTATGACTGAATCAATGTCTTGAAATTGTTTGTTTATATTCAATTAAATTGTTTATTCATATTAAATATTTTGCACTCAACCTCCCCCACTAGCTAGCTAACTAACTAGCCAGCTAACCTACAAACATTCGTGGAACAATTTTGAAGGTATAATTAGCCAGCTAAAATGGTGTGTTTAAACAAGAAAAATGCCCATCATTGTTGTGCCATACATACTATACTTATTATATTTTCTCCAGTGTTTTTAGCTATCTATTTTGTAATATCTAATTTTCAATTAAAGACTTGCTTAATCTGTAGGCAAGATTTCAGGTATCCGGGTTTATTTGTCAAATGCACTGAACAACGCAGCATCATCCTGCACGATTACATATAAAAAAGAAACAAAATATATAACACTGTACACTAGCAGCAGTTTCAAAAGAGAGTACTGTAAACTAGCTGCAATCTGGGTAGTATTTTGATAGAGCAGCAGTCTGGGTAGTATAACTGAATATTTAGATATGGCAAGTATGGCAGTAATATACATACACTCCCCTCCAAATGTATTGGAACGGCCAGGCAAATCCCTTTGTTTTTGTTGTTCACTGAAGACATTTGGGTTTAAAATCAAAAGATGAGTATGAGACAAGAGTTCAAAATGTCAGCTTTCATTTCATTTCATTCACATCTTGATGTGTTAAACAACTCAGGACATACAACCCTTTGTTTGAACCCACACATTTTTCAAGTGAGCAAAGCTATTGGAACATGTGACTGACAGATGTTTCTTGTTGCCCAAGTGTTGCCTTTTAGGTTGATTTTTCAAAACATTAAATTGCTCTGCATGACTAGTCTAAGTTGCCATCCTTGGTTTAAACCTATAAGACTGCATTTCTTGTTAAAGAGGATAAACCAACATGAAGACCAGAGAGCTGTCTATGGGAGAAAAGCAAGCCATTGTCAAGCTGAGAAAAGAAGGAAAATCGACCAGAGCCATTAGATAAACATTGGATATAGCAAACAGAAAAAAACTACTGGTGTACTGAGCAACAGACGTCAAACAAGTCGGCCAAGGAAAACAACAATAGTTGATGACAGAAATATTGTGCGAACTGTGAAGATAACCCCCAAAACATCAGTAAGTGACATCACCAAAAACCTTCATAGTGCAGGGGTGAAGGTATCACAATCCACTGTTCGAAGACTCAGAGAGCAGAAATATAGAGGCCACACCACAAGATGCAAACCACTCATCAGCAGTAAGAATCGGAAGGCCAGATTGAAATTTACTAGGAAGTACAGAGATGAGACGCAAAAGTTCTGGAACAAAATCTTATGGACTGTTGAGACCAAGATTAATCTCTACCAAAATGATGGAAAGACCAAAGTGTGGCGAAAGAAAGGAACTGTTATGATCAGAAGAATACAAACTCATTTGTGAAGCATGGTGGAGGTAATGTCATGGCTTGGGCCTGCATGGCTGCTTCTGAAAAAGGCTCATTAATATTTATTGAATTCAGAATTGTACAGAAACATTTTGCCTGCCAATTTACAGAGAAATGCACTATGACCCAAAGCATACTGCCAACAAAACAAAGGACAGGTGAAAAATGTAAAGGTTTTAGACTGGCCAAATTAATCACCTGACCTTAACCCAATCAAGCATGCATTAAGAGGAGACTGGAGGGAGAAACACCTCGAAACAAACAAGAACTGAAAGAAGCTGTGGTAAAACCCTGGAATAGCATCACAAATGAAGAATGCAACAATTTGGTGATGTCGATGGGTCGCAGGCTTGAGGCAGTTATTGCAAGCAAGGGTTATGCCACCAAATATAAAATGTTATTTACTTTAAGATTATTCATTCCATTACTTTTGCTCACCTAAAAATGCTGTTGTCTAATACAAACGGTGATATGTCCTATGTTGTTTAACACATCTAGATGTTAATACCAGGAAATGAAAGCTGAACTTCTGAACTCTTGTCTCATACTTATCTTTTGATCTGAAATGTTTTCAGTGACCATCAGAAACAAAGGAATTTGCTTTGCCATTCCAATACTTTTGGAGGGGACTGTAAATGTGCGACCTAGCAGTAATTGAGTTATTCAAAATATTAAATATATATGAGTGCAATAAGCTTATAAATGGTAGCATAACACACTACAACTACATAGTGAGAATTTAAGAATACATGTTTTTACACACAGCAAAAATATAGCAAGAGGATAAAGTAATAATATATATAACACTGTACATCCGTAGTAGGTTAAAAAGAGTACTGAAAACTAACAGCCATTTTGGTAGTGGTATTAAATATAAAAAAATATGGCAAGTATGGCAGTAATATACACCGTTTTTTACTAGTATAATTTTTGAAAGAGTAGGATGGTGGAGTATGAACGGTATGATAAAAGAGTTGAGTATTTATAAATATGAGTGTAATATTCTTATGAATGGTAAATGCAAAGGAATATTTTAATGCCTATTTAAAGTACCTAAAACGACATCAGCGAATCTGGAAAGTGAATGTGTGATCAGTATGATCATGGATCAGTGTTGCTTGTAGACGAGCCTAATGGCCTGAGGGAAAAAATAAGTGAAGTCTGGAAGTGCGCGTTTTGCTGCTCATTTGTGAGATGCAGACTAAATGAAAAGATGCTCGACAACGTCTGTTAAGCATATCGGAAGCAATGTAATGATCTTGGGTTGTTTTGGTGGCAGTTAAGTGGGAGATGTGTGGGTAAAACGGATCTTGAAGAAGAAAGGCTATCATTCTATTATGCAACACCATGCTAAACACTGTTGATGGTACATGATTTCGAGCCAATTTTCTCCTACAACAGGACACATCTCCAAAGTATGCAAGAACTATACATCAATTGATGTACATTGTAGATTTGCTAATGAGAAAGCATTTACTGACTGACGTTTCCACAAAAAAAGAAGTCGTGTGTAAACACACCACATATGAATCAAACCAGCAAACAAATTACAAGTATTTTGAACAATCCGGCAATTAGACTCACCCATTGTCAGATGAAGAAAACATCTCCATACTCTCATCTTGAGGAACTAAGGGATCTTTCTGGTATAACGTGCAATGACATTAGTCAGACTGTCAGGTGAGGAGCCTATAGGTTTAAGTGTATTCAGATTACAGCTCGTCTGTAACTTCCTCATTTGAGTTGATGAGTCTGTGGTAGACAGTTTGTAGACAGTAAAATCCGTCTACGCAAAAGTATTATTATTAATTCAAATGTTAATGTGATCCCACATTGCATTTTCATTTTCCACTTCGGCCTGCATTATTTCAGTGAATATGAAAATGTTAATGCGATCATGTGATTTACATTTTAATTTTCATGTACTGATATGCACATTCGCTGTCAATATTAAAATGTGAATGAATATCCATTGCATTTCAGTTTCAAAGTCATGCCCCGCTTTGTGATGAACAAAATTCAAATGTTATCTCAAATGTGAAAAGTGAGAAACAGCGCCATACTTTGCAACTGAATTTCCACCCTCTAATGCTGTTTTCCTAACTTGATGAAAATGTAATGCGTTTGCATTTTCTTGTTCTACAGCCCTGTCAGTCATTCTCTGAAGGACGGACATTGTTTAACGTACTAACCGGACATTGGTAGGCTACAGTCATATATATATGATGGCAACAGGGCTAGTGCCAACCTTCCCAGGTCCGGGGTGATTTCGGACGGATTTCACTACTTGGACATATTGAATCCTAGATTCCTATCTGTAACAGATATCACGGTGTATTTTATATGCTTTTATAAACACCCCCCTCAATTACAATACTAACACACGAAAACAGACTTCTGGGTCACCATTTAGAAAACGAATCTCTTTGAAAGGCAAAAAAAATGTTTTGGGAAAACTTTTCTGCCATTCAGGATTATACACTTTGATGCAAACTCATATGTTTTGTTTTAATGGTATTCCCTGAGAGTTCCATGCCTTTACTTTAATATTATGTTGCATTGGGTTGAAATTAATGTATTAAATAAATAATACAAGGTCAGAAATATATGCACCCAGAAGAAATGTGGGTCTTCTACCTAGAAATAAAACATAAAATAAATTATAAAGAAAAATCAACACGGTTTGCGTGCAAGGACACCAAACGGCCAGCAGAGGGCAGCACGAGATCTATAGTGCAGTTTGGGCTTGTATTATTTATACAATCAGAAAAATGACAAACTTTTTCGAAAATCCCAAGAACATCCTCATACTCTGTTGACAGAATAAAATTTTATATCAAATATCATATTATTATTTGTATATCATACTTTATATAAAGGTTCAATACATCATATTTAGCGATGTACATACTCGTAATCGCTGTAGTCTTTCACATTAGCCGTTCTAAGACGCATGGTCAATGTAGTTGCCTGGTTTAAAGATGTCCTCCTGCAGGCTTTGGTCCCTATAGCAACCCAAACTATACCCAATACGATTAGATTTTCATTCATATTTATGCCAATAAGCACAGAGCTCTCCATTTGCGATTTGGCAGTTTGAGAAAGGTATGTTGGATTTGGCAAATCATTTAGAAAGCAATTTTATTTCCTGGTCAGATGCTCATGACAGAATAGAAAAGATAATTGAAAATATTGCCGAATTCTCTGCGGTCACTAATGACATTGACCTGTTCAGTGATGCCGACAGGGGGGACACACGGAAACGTTGTCGCGGGCCCAGGTCTGGGGTGGGGGCATTTGGTTGGTCTACATTTTATAATATTTTGTCAGTCAATCTTGGTATTTAGTACTATCGAGAAACGTTCAATTGTGTCCTGGGCCCTGGGATTCCTGTCGGAGTACCTGGACCCGTTAGTTTTCTCAAATTTAAGATGAGCGTTTGACCAACTCTCGCGCTTCTCCACAGGTGAAGACTAACTCTGGAATATGGACCGTAAAAGCGACCACAATCATCAGCTAAAGACGCCCCAATGCCCCAGAAAATTACCAGAGAACTGCAGCCCTTTTTACAAAGCGGCAAGACAACACGTTAGATGACATTATTATAGCACCCGCTTTGGCAGACGATAAGTCAGATTATTGACACACACACACGTGTGAATGTATTTGGAAAAATAAATACTATTTTCAATTAAAATTCTCGGTGTTTTTCCCACAAATGAGCTTGTTCATTTGAAACAGATTACAGGGGAATGAATTGTGAGCTGCTTATTGACCGTATATAGATTGTTACTGTATTAAAATACAGTCTAACATGTATTGTATGTTATACTACGAAACTCGAAATGAATTAAATAATGCGGTTTCCCATTGTTGTAGTTTAATCCATAATCATTTATATAGGGCTGAAATAATAATTCCATGTGACAACAAGGATTAAGTATGAACAAGCCATTTTATTCAGACTACTGATAATACAATGCTAGATGTACACTGCTGAAACAAGTTTTAACCAATAACAGCAGAGGAAGCGTCTTAACACTTAGTCAATGTGTCATATATGCTGTGCTCTTAAATAACACTCTCGCCGTTATGGCAAGAGGAAGTTATCTTCTCTTAAATCTGCCAACACGAGTCAATAGCATTATTAATCGCAGAGAAGTCAGCTACATTTTCAATTTGCTTTTCTATTGTCACGAGCATCTGACCAGGAAATCAAATTGCTTCTATGATCTGTGAAATGCAACAATACTTGCACTAGCCCTGTTGCCATTGTACCATACATACCAACGTCATCAGCGTCTAATGAGCAACATAAAAAAAAGTTAATTTTCAAAATAAGAGACCAGCGTCTTACGTCAAAGCTAACATACCTTAATTTTATTGTTTCAGAAAATATTCCTCTCAAAACACTGACAGCAATTCATATTTGATCATATTCAAAAGTAATTTCAATAAAAAGTAGGTATTCAAACACATTCCAAAAGCAAAACCCAAACAATGTCAATGTATTAAAATATAGCCTTTTAGCCCATAAACGATCAAATGTTCCTCAGAAAAAAAGAGATGTAGGAAATGTTCAGCATAACCTATAAAGTAATTCTTTGCAAAATCAAGGGGCACTGTATATTTGCAATTACACCCTAACATCTAACATTAAATAAAATGTCCCACCAAGTGCATCTACAAGTCCCTCTAAAGCAAATCCCTGCCTTACCTCAGTTCACTCTAAAATATCAGCCAACCCAACAGAAAGCTTCACTCCGTTAGATGCCTCTCACTGCTTGTTCAAACTCAAACTATGAACAGCACCCTACCCACTTTTATTGATGTGAAAATGTATTTTATATGTTATAATTCTCTCATCTCTGTCTTATCCCATTGCATATATCTTTGTTGCGTTAACTGTCATTTATCATTTTTATATTCATACATAACTAAGTATTCTTTGCAGTCATTATGGCATTATTGAATAATATCAACTCAGCCCAAATTTTCATACACGTCATCTTCAGAATCATTCCCATTTCCAGTGTTATTTGAACTGAGCTGTTCCAGGTTTAAATAAACACTGTCTTCAGCAATGCCCATCTCTGTGAAATAATCTGGATTTTCATGTATGGCCCCTGCAGCCTTTGATCTATCTTCATTATTTCCAAACCTGGTCGTGGCTCCTGGAGCGTTCCTGAGGATGAACATATAATTTTGAGTTACTGTGATGTTTTCTGCAGATGTGTCCTGCTGTCAGAGTGAACGCGTGTCTTAAATAAAATATAATTATACATGAATTACTTGAATCAAGTTACAGTCACAAACAAGACACATGCTACCCTTTTACTACTGTTGTAATTCTTCCAAGTTTTCTTGGTTGTATGAAGTGTATCCACGTTCACATACATTACTGCTTGGAATCTGGTCTTCAGGTCTTCATATCTGCTGTTGTCGTCAAAGGTTTCCTTGTTGACGTAGTCCTCTTCATCTTCACAATGTCCCCCTACAGTGTTTTCATGGAATAAGAACAATGATTATTAATGTGTTGCTTACATATGTACTTATTCAAGTAGGCTATTTCAAATAAATTGTTGCATTCCCCACGGTCGCTAAAAAGCGCCATATTGATTTTAAAATTGGGTCATTGATGGAGGTTATGCACATGCAAAAAAAATTGATGTGGCCCAAAATGGGTAAAAGCACATTGTGATGTAAAAAATGGCTTAATAAAATACATTTGATAGATTGTTTGATTGGAATTTGAGGTACGAGCCAAAGAGCTGAGACATCAGTTGAGTGCATATAAATTACATCATTGAAATGTATCACCATAATTCCCATGTTTTGCAGAAATCCCGATTTAAGGATTTAGAGCCTGTTTCACAGACACAGATTAAGCCAAGTCTATGACTAGAAAACAAACTCAGAAGAGTTCTTATTAACGTGATATTTTAGTCCTTGCTTTGGCTCGCTCTGTGTCTGTGTAACCAGCCCTTCCTACATGCACAATATCCGTTCGCTAGAGCTACAAAGAGGAACCCACTGAGTGGCTTTCATTTCCAGAGAGCCAGCGAATCATGGCGACAGCTGGTTTTGTAACTCTCGGAGACAAATTCTCCCAGCAACATCCACAGTTTGAGAGTCGAGATATGTTCAACTTGATGCTAATTTCCAGCGAGCCTGCAGTGAGGGAGTTCGGCGACTACCAATGGCAGGGCAGATGTTCTCTGCACCTTGAAATCCCTTCTCTTTTCTAATCGCTAGCTAAAAACTCACTCGCTATCTAGAATAAATTGACGAGAAACTTATAAAAACAATCCCTGGTTTCCCCATTATTTTTCATGCTTCTCTTGCTTCATACAAAGATAATAAAAAAGTCATGAAATGTTTCAGAGATCGTTGTGATCATGGGTGAGTGATACATGCATAACGTAAAAATAAGTAAATTGTTATTTGAACATTGATAACTCACTGAATTGGTATCATGTTTAGTAGCGGTGACGCAAATACTAAAAACGTATTAATATTTGCAGACACGGATATTTCCCTTATACTGGTTGTCGCTGACATACATTGGGAATATACGCTCTGAGTGAAAGCCAGTTTTCGCTCGCCAAAGATTGAGCGAATTGCCGGTTGAGCGAGCGGACAGTGTGCAGGTAGCATTATTCCTTTCCTATTCAATGACTCTTGAAACACTAGGGTCAACCACGCAATCACTATCAACATTTACTTTGTCTTTGGGACATCGTCATGGGTGGTGGTCTGTTCTTCCTCTTCCTCCAGGCTACAGAAACGACCACCGGTATCAGCAAGAGAAGAAGCCCAACTGCTGCGCCAGAAACAATGACAAGGACTGGAGATGCTGCAGAAACAACAACACTGCATTACAGATCTGGTCTCAACCCTTTCCACTTCCAAACATTACAAGAGGGAGAAGAAAACACAACATAACTTATTTAGCATAAATATTTCCAGTGTTTGAATTTCCGCCAGGATGTAGCACGTCAACCATAGGTTCACTTCAACTGTGAGAGACGGAATCTAAAACCAAAATCCAAAAAATCACCTTGTATGATTTTTAAATAATACATTTGCATTTTATTGCATGACATAAGTATTTGATACATCAGAAAAGCAGAACTTAATATTTGGTACAGAAACCTTTGTTTGCAATTACAGTGGTCATATGTGTCCTGTAGTTCCTGACCAGGTTTGCACACACTGCAGCAGGGATTTTGGCCCACTCCTCCATACAGACCTTCTCCAGATCCTACAGGTTTCGGGGCTGTCGCTGGGCAATATGGACTTTCAGCTCCCTCCAAAGATTTTCTATTGGGTTCAGGTCTGGAGACTGTCTAGGCCACTCCAGGACTTTGAGATGCTTCTTACGGAGCCACTCCTTAGTTGCCCTGGCTGTATGTTTCTGGCGTTGTTATGCTGGAAGACCCAGCCATGACCCATCTTCACTGCTCTTACTGAGAGAAGGAGGTTGTTGGCCAAAATCTCGCGATACATGGCCCCATCCATCCTGCCCTCAGTACGGTGCATTCGCCCTGTCCACTTTGCAGAAAAACATTCCCAAAGAATGATGTTTACACCTCGATGCTTCAGGGTTGGGATGGTGTTCTTGGGGTTTTACTCATCCTCCTTCCTCCAAGCACGGCAAGTGAAGTTGACCAAAAAGCTATTTTTCTGTGTCATCAGACCACATTACCTTCTCACATTCCACTTCTGGATCATCCACATTGTCATTGGTAAACTGGCCTGGACATTTGCTGGCTTGAACAGGGGGACCCTGAGTGCACTGCAGGATTTTAATCCATTACGGCGTAGTGTGTTACAATTTTGTGCAGCCTTGTGCAGGTCTACACTTTTATAACTGATGTCCTTACACAGCTCTCTGGTCTTGGCCATTGTGGAGTGGTTGGAGTCTGTTTGAATGAGTGTGTGGACAAGTGTCTTTTATACAGGTAACAAGTTCAAAAAGTTGCAGTTAATACAGGTAATGAGTGGAGAACTTCTTAAAGAAAACTAACAGGTCTGTGAGAGTCAGAATTCTTTCTGGTTGGTAGGTGATCAAATACTTATGGCATGCAATAAAATGCAAATTAATCATTGAACAAACATACAATGTGATTTTCTGATGTTTGTTTTCGATTCCGTCTCTCACAGTTGAAGTGTATCTATGGTAAAAATTACAGACCTCTACATCCTTTGTAAGTAGGAAAACCTTCAAAATCAGCAGTGTATCAAATCCTTGTTCTCCCCACTGTATTCATCATACACAAAGGGAGGGTACTGAAAGATGATGTAATGGTAAACCAATCATTGAACAATTACGTAAACTGTGTACCTCCCACATGAACCACATGAATGAAAAATCTGGGGCCTGGAGGGTCCCAGAACGCAGGCTTTTTTCAATCAAAGACTCAAGAAGAGTTGATCTGCCTATTGGTTATTGGACCCTCCCCGGAACATGGCGCTGTCTATACTAATGACTGACCAACCAAAATAAATGCAGGAACTTGTAAGAGCTCTAATTTAGCATAAATATTTGCGATATGCCTGCATACGGCACTGAAACACATTTCCAAAACGTTTGTCCTCACACTTGCAATCCTGCAGGTTTTGACTCAATTGAAAATGTGCCGCATCCTACCTTGGAAGTTGGCATCTCGAGCTATCACTATAAGCAAGTTGACAACAGAATGAGCTAGTGTGTCAATGTTGTTTGATGTCTCGGAGTCCTACCGAGTCCCTACCCACAAATCTTAAATATGATAATGTAGTAATACCCCTTGAGAAACATTAAACATTTACCTTGAATGCTGACTGTCAGCAACTCTGTTTTATTGGAATGAAAGGTCCGGTTGGCAACATTGACTTCATAACTACAGCTGTAGTTCCCCTCATGTTTAAACTCTGCAACAGGGAAGTGAAAGGAGGCAGAGTGGTGGACTGCTGGCTTAGTCTCAGCCCTGTTGGACCCAGAGAATTCCAGATGGAAGAGGCCTCCAGGATGCTGTGGCTGAATGGAGCAGGTGATGGAGAAGCTGTGGCCCCTGGTAACCTCTGACCCCTTTGATCCCCCAATCATCGAACCATTTGGAGCAGTAAGGAAGATTTTAGGCGGTGGAAGAATAACTGTGGAGGAAATTTTTTATTTAAATGTTTGCAATGCAGTAATACTGAATTCTTTCACTGAGTGTAACATAGTACAGTAGATACACAATGCATGGACAGTTGGGGTCTGTGAGCGACCAGGGACCCATTGGGCTGAGTGAATGAGGTGCAGATGTCGTTAAACGCTTTCAGTGTCTCCCCACAGACCCAGTATCTCATTACAAACAATACTATGAATAATGAATCTGGACCCCTATAAATCAGCTGGGCTCATGATCTGGACCCCTTTATTCTGAGGCCTCTATTACCTCCGTCTCTATCAGCTGCCTGTTAAACCTCCTTTCACAAACATCTGTAATCCAATGGGACTGGAAAGAGTCATTCTGCTTATCAAAGTGGCTGACAAGCTGAACATTCTTAAAGACTCTCAATTACTAGTATTTGAATGCCTTATCAACAGTGTGGCTTTCAACCTAGCAATTCAGTCAGGCCTGTAGGATCTGAGCATTAACAACTACAATATGAATGTATGGTTCATTAGAGGTGAATGTGCCTAGATGTTGAGAATAACAGAAAGTTAAGATTCGGCCTGTTGGGCTCTGGTAACCACAGGAATGTATGCATAGACCATTTGGTGTGGGGGTTAGGGTCTTGGCTTTGCTAGGTAAACACACCCCCCAAGGTATTTAACAGCTCGTACCCCACATTCCAGTTGAGAGAGAAGAGATAGACAAAGAGAGTAGGTAAGAGTTTGAGCCTGTAACATCATGTGCTAATAGACTATCAATATGCTGCAATAAACATTGAATACTCTCTCCCTTGACAACCGAGTACGCGAGTTATTATTACTACCACTATACGACATGGCTGATTTCTAACAGGCCTTAAAATTGGCTGTAGTATACCTCAGAATCTCAAAAGGTAATTAACAACATCATATCCACATTAGACCAGAAATTTGTAAGGGGCAGTCCTGTGCATTGTTTTTGCTGGACTGCGTTAGCGAAGCCGGCCTAGAATAGTGAATGTCTCTTGCTGACTGACTGACTGACTGACTGACTACCCCTTGTTAAATTGCGGTAGTAGTTAGTGATGTGGACAACAGATCAACAGGTCCTGTGTTCGAGTCCCATCACGGTAATAACACATTAAGCCTTAGGGTTTGGTCGGGTTACACAATCTGTAGATGCTATTTGTAGAGGAAGTACATTCTTATAAGGAATGTTAGTCAGTTTAACACAATGAATAATGATGTCTAACATCATATTGAAACTCAGCTAACTTTGAAATGCTTCTCAGCTGATCAACAGCTACACTTGTTGCTCTTCAATTAGCAATTGTTGCTTTAACAATCCAAGGCCAAAGACGAGCTCTCCTGACAACAATGGATGCCAAAGGCAGGATGCAGCCATTTTACCATTTTTAGACAGTATATGAAGACTTATTTTTTTTTTTCTATTATTTGTTTTGTTCGATGACCACTTTACATATCCAATTGTGTTTGAGATGTATGAATTATAATATTTCAGAATTAAAAACATATTCTGGTATTTGTGTGTTTAATATTTGAATATGAAAATGTAACAGTTTACAACAGGCTACTGTATGTACACAATGTAGCGTAACACTGAAAATGCAAAAGGCATTTTGCATAAGATTGTCATAGTAGTGTTTTCCACTGAGCACATTAATGTTCAATTTGTTTTTGTAATGTCCATTCCTTTGATGGGGTGTGTGTGTGTGTGTGTGTGTGTGTGTGTATGTGTGTGTGTCATTTGAAGACAAAATCCAATTTCGAGAAGACAAAATGTTTTTAATGCAGTTCTTGTTTTAGCAAGAGATTTGTGGAGTTTTGGTTTTTGTGTGTGAGTTTGTGGATTTGTGTTTAGAGTTTTAAGAAAATTAACTATGCTTTCAGAAAATGTGCATAAGGACATGAGAAAAACTGTAATTTTTTGTTTGTTACAACTGGGTTTGAAGTTGGCACATTATTTTTCATGTCAGGTTACTTTGCAGATTTATATAACTAGTTTTTAACTACAGCCTAAAATAGTGCTGAGAATATTCTGTTTTATTTGCCAGGTTTGGAAGGTGATTTTGAGTTTTAGAACTTGTCAGTCTTGTGTCCTTCTATCTTGCTTATTTGCACAATGATGATTTTTGTAAATGGTACTTTGTAATCTTTCAAGTGCCTAAAGTGTTAAAGTATTTTGTTGCATAATCTTTTACAACAATACCCATTTTCATATAATGTTTGTGTGCCCTAACTGTATGGCATTGGTCTTACTCACCAATAGTGATGTCCATTGAGTTGCTGAAAGAACTGATCATATTTTGACCATTCAGTGTCCAGTTTTGTAGACAACTGTAGGTTCCCTGGGCTAAAGATTGCAGTCCGGTCAATGTGAAATGTGCACTTGTCTGAGAGGTTTGTAAAGCCCGGGTCATTACTGAAGATCCTCCCCTGTGTAAGTCCAA
>JACXGJ010013728.1:0-15834 GCA_016801105.1 Esox niger | reverse complement strand
CTGCTGTTACACCAATGCCTCTGTCCGCTGCTGTTACACCAATGCCTCTGTCCGCTGCTGTTACACCAATGAGTGTAATACAACACCATGACAGAACACGCTTGGCTTTTTTTCGATCAATTTGAGTTTGGTGACAATTCTCCCACCCCATCCCCCGCCTTTTGACAGAAACAGAGTCGGGAGAAATAGGCTTTTCATAATGTTTGAACTGCTGATTCTACCTTTAAAGCATTATGTGGAAACAGTGGAAACAGCTGTCTGGTGTATGGTTAGAATTACAAACACTATTAAGTGTTGCCTTCAGTGGTTGAAATGCAGAGACGTCAGAATAACAGTTATAGAATAGAGAAGACAGAGTTTGTAAACAGATCTGGTTCATTGCATCACAACTTTGTTTATTTTACCACATTTTGGTTATTGCTGTGGAATATTTTCATTTTATGTGGAAGTTTCCACTGAATCTTCTGGGTAAATTAAACTTCCTGTGAATGTGACATTTTGATCTTGGTGGCTTTTGAAGATTCAAAACTCTCTTTTACTTTTTTGATAATACACAGATGTCAGACATTGCACATTGCCATTCACCGAAGCTCTTGACGAAAACGACCCAACAATCGATACTCCTTCAAGGTCGCTGTGAACTAATCTTTTAGTCACCGTAGCCAAACCTTGGTTTATAACAACTTTACCTGAATATACTCATGTGTTGAAATTATTTGGCCGTTACCTGTAGATGATGCCAATCAAATCATTATTTTGGTCCTTCACCTAT
Source organism: Esox niger (assembly GCA_016801105.1). NCBI lineage: Eukaryota > Metazoa > Chordata > Actinopteri > Esociformes > Esocidae > Esox > Esox niger. Next base: position 15,062 of record JACXGJ010013728.1, on the reverse strand, counting down.
TCACTGGGTTTTCTATTCTGTCAGTAGAGCTGTGGTCTGTATGAGAGAAGCTGTTCTGATGTATTCTACCACCTATACTCAATAGTGAATCACTGGGGTCTCGATTTGTATATACGAAGATTTAACCTGAAGTGCGTCAAAGTCGCTTGGAAAATGGAAAAGACGCAAAGTGTTTTTGGTATTTTTCCAAAAAAGAAAGGAAACAATGCCGCTAAAGCCCATGTATAGAATTCCCTTTTTAAGAAATGTATTCCCAAGACAGTGTTCACAAAAGAAAAATGGTCTGATTCGATTGGGGAAAACCTGATTAAGTAGATTGGAGCAGACCACAGTTTCCTTGGAATAGGCACAGGCCAGTTTTTGTGGCTAACTAATGTTTAAGAGTTTCTGGGAACGAGTCTTATTGTTTTAGATGGTCAGTATAGAAACCAGGAAGCCAACACCAGTTCTCTCCTCTGCCCCCTTTCCTGCTTCAACTCCTTCCTTCCTCAGTGAATTCCTGTCACCATTTCAGGCCCGTTTGTCATTCCACAGACATGTGTTTGGATTTTGCACGTTTATAAATAGCTGTCCCCCACACCATCTTTTTACACAATAGATTTGTTGCATTCCCAAAATGGAAGAATCATAATATTTTTTTACCTTCCAGACTGAGGTAAGTTTGTGTTTTTGACAGTCAGGCAGCTGCAATAAGTAGCTCATTGCTGTGCTATATTTTTTTATGATCATCATATCCCTATACCTAGTCCTGGACTAGAAAGCACTTAAAATATTCTCTATTGAGCAGGCTCTTGGAATGGAATAACCTCAATATGTGTCTCGGAAACCAACCCATAAAAAACTCAATCAATGTACAATATCTTTAAAAAAAATTACTGTGTGGATTTTCCGTGCTCTTTACACCATGATTACTCAGTTCCTTCAGTCCTTCTAGTTAATGTGATGGTTAACCAAAAAAATACAAACGTATGGAGGGAGGGAGAATTTCTCCTCCCACTGCCCTTACACCATTGGCTTAAAAACATGATGTCACAGAGAGGGCTGCCCTATAAGAACACACTCCTCACATGCAGCCAGTAGACCACACAGAGAAAGGTGCTGCACTGGAGTGTTTGAGCTATTAAAGATCATACATTTCCAGAAAACTTACAATACCCTGAACCAAATAAAGAATCACCTCTTATCCACTCTCAGCATGTGCCAAGGACTGGACTCACTTCCCACCTCGTGTCTGGAGAGGTAAGTTCTGTTGCTCTTTCTTTTATATTTTCCTTTTTTTATGTTACATTTGATTAAGTCGCAGGATTTAGTGTTGATTCCAATTATTTGTGTTATTTTAATTATTATTACATACCTACTTGATAAAGGAATGTGGATTTTGGGTTGTCAGTGTGGTGTGAATGATTACATGATGTAAATGATTAAATGATTAAATCAGTCTAACGTCAATGCATTGTCCTCTGTCTTCTCAGGGCAAAGGAGCTCAAGGCTCTCTTTGGAAGATTTCTACAGAAGCCAGATCTAAGCATCATCAGACACTCAAACAAGACTGAAAAACTAAGGTAAGAGGTTCTATGCAGGAATAAACATTTGCAACTGTATCTAAATTGATAAGTGACTACAGGACTCATAATATAAAATGTTGCTTTGGAAATGTAATACTTTTTAGGAACCACAAATCAAGTCCATCTATTTCTTTAATGACTGACTGAACTAATCTGATGCATTTATCAACAGGTTAAAAATGGATGAACCGTTAAAATGGAAGGAGTCATTCGAGAACCTGTTGTCCAACCAATGTAAGTCTGACTCCCAATTAAGAGCACTAACTATATAAATCATTATGCTATTATTTCCTGTCCACTATGTCAAATATTCCTTCCTTCCAATATGGAAACGGAAACAGTTCAGAGTGAATTGTGAAGTTGTCACATGCTACAACAGATTGACAGTACAGTCCTCTTTTATTCCAGATGGCCTGTGCTTGTTCAGAGCATTCTTGGTGTTGGAGTTTAGCGAGGAGAACATAGCCTTTTACCTGGCCTGCGAAGATTACAGGACAACCAAGGCCTCCTCAAAGCTACCAGCTAAAGCTAAGAAGATCTATGATGAATTCATCTGCAGTGATGCGCCAAGAGAGGTAACTATTAATGTATAAATAATTAATTAATTTAATATACATCCAGGTTATATTTGAAGGAGTAAATATGCATTGGACGGACATTGCACAATGCCCACAGATACAAAATGGACGCTGTTGCACACTAACAACATCTAATACTTTGTTCTTTCATGTAAAACACATATAACTCAAATGTCTCTCCTTTTCCCTCAGGTTAATCTTGACCATGAGACCAAAGCCATCACCAAGAAGAACCTGGAGAGCCCAAGCCAGTGTTGTTTCAACCTGGCCCAAGAGAAGATCTATGGCCTGATGGAGAAAGACTCCTACCCTCGTTTCCTCAAATCCCCCACCTACCTGGAGATCAGTCGGCAGGTCAAAGCCGGTTAAAAGACCAGTCAACCATGTTTAACATCATTAAGCCTGGTTAAGATGAGATTAGCCTGCTTAAGACCAGTCGCAATTGTTTAATACCCACTGCGATGGACAGAGTGAGTGGGACACCAAGATTAATCTGGAATGTCCGGAAACAAACTTTGGAAACCAGACCGTCTCACCAGGATCCCCCTCAGTGGAGGGACAGTCCTGTGCTGTTGGTATTGGAAGTACGAGGAAAGGTTCAATGCATTCACTGGATTGAACTGGAAATCGGTCGAAAGATTAGTCCGGAAATATTGATCTGAGGCGCGTGAAAGAGCGGTTTGCTGTGAAGATTCATGTTTTTGAAATCTGCAAAGGGTGAACCTGCGTGTCGTGAATCGAGAGTGGTTTCTGCTGATTGTGTTTTAGGAGAAAGAAGAATTTGGTGGACTGCTTTGCACAACCTGATGGGACAATTGTTACACATGGTGTGATGGTGCCAATGTCTATTTATTTAAGATATTTTATATTTATTATACCAATGCTATTGAAATGTTTCTACTGTACAGTGCAACCATTTGGCTAACATTATAATATTTATGTATTTATTTGTATATTTTTTTTACCCAGAATTCCTAATGTGAAAGGAGGTTATTTGAATAAAAATGAAACTAACTGTATATGAAAAGTCAAAATATTAAGTCTTGCTCGGTTTATTTTCACAACCAGATACATTTTGACAGAAATAAGTAGATCCAGGTTTCACTTATATACTGGATCTGGAATTATCAGTTATTTCTAAAACATTGGCCAGCGCTAGCCCCGCTCCCCCAGGTTATATCATTCCACAACTTTAGTTAATCATGATACATTTCCGACTCCACCACGAGGCTAAATCAGTACGATGCTAAAGGAAACACCTGTCACTATAATTAACCAATAGAGCCCTGGGGGTGTGGTTATGACATACACATGATCACTAGAAGGGCAAATTCAATTATCCAGAGCGCTAAGCCTTCATAACACCATCCTGCGCATTGATACTATACAAACATACGGTAATGAAAATACGATTTATGATGAAAAGGATTTCATAAAGTTCTTATGAAGTATACCTCTTGTTAAAAAACCGACAGTCTGTATCACCTCACACTTATGAGTCGGTATGAACAGGGCGGCAGACGCTTTTTCAATGATGATATTTCATCTAACCACCAAACTCAATATTCACCAGCACTTCGATTCAGTACTGTGGATCTTGGACTTGACCGGTTGGATGACTTGTGTTCTGCGTGGCTCAGTCGGTAGAGCATGGGACCAGAGTTCTGGGTTCGATTCCCACAGGGGATCAGAAAGTGGGGGGAAATGAATGAATCCGTTAGTGTACGTTGCTCCAGACACAAGCACATTCCTAATTGCTTCAGTTCATTCTGAATGGACTGTGAGAATTTAGAGTATTCAAATTAATTAATGTCCAACAGCTCGGCCTCAGAAACGAGCATCTTCTCTGTTCAGAGACCAAGACTACAATCAGACCTGAAAACGGCAGGTACAGTTCCCTGATGCGCTTTCCCAAGCCCTGTGATTGGTCGATTGGGAGGTGCTGTGACAAGTTGCCCCGTGTGGCCAAACCATGGGGAAGAAGCGGACTGTGGCGGGAAAGGCAGGTATTGAGGGAAGGTGAGCGGGATATCCTTTTTTAATCCCACTCCAGTGTTGTCAAAATACACAGGGGTGTAAATCATCACACACCGACTCAACACGTAACCCATTGACGTCACGGGCACGTGACAGAACCACACACACACACACACACACACACACTCTATGCAAAATGACAACATGTACGTGGGTGTGAATGTTATGGAAACAAGAGCTTTTGTTGTCACCTGTGAAATGCCAAACACAGAACCGGCACAGACCAGAGTCAGTGCCCTTGTAAGGGTTTGGGGGAAACTGCCATCGCCTACATCCACCCGCAGCAAGGTAGCTGGGAAAAGCCCCAGAAATGAGATGTACGTTGCTCACCTCGTCTGAGACTGGACTATGCTGAAGCCTTGCAGAATGTCCCAGTATGGTGGCCGGCAGGAGTCTGTTCTCTGTCTGTGAGAAGCTGAATTGGGTATTGTTACAAAGGTAGTTCTGTAAATGGCTTCCCAAGCTTTATCACACAGTGGCCCTTTTTTACATTTAAGATAATGTACTTTTGATTTCCCAGAGAAGTGTGGCGAAACGTGGCCAATAGGTTAGCGAGACTGCCCAACAACTGGGGGGTTATTGATATGAAACCTGCCACTAATAGCTGGCAGATCCTGTCTACAAATAAACATAGTGTTAGAATTAGGCGTACTTTCAGGTTTTAGATATTTTATGGACAAAAGTATATATATGTGTGTGTGTGTGTGTGTGTGTGTGTTTGTGCACAGCTATGTGTATGTGTCAGGCTATGTGTCTACTGTATGTACATGTCAATGTGTCTGTGCTTGGAAATTCAACACACTGTGTGTATAGAGTATTATTGTATGAACCATAGTGATGTGTGTGTTTGTGTGTGTGGGAGTGTGTGTGTGTGTCTGTCTGTGTGTGTGTGTTTGTGTGTGTGTGTGTGTGTGTGTGTGTGTGTGTGTATGTGAATAGGTAGCATGTGCTGTAATGTACTGTGAACTGAGAGTCGCACAGAAAAGCGAATTTCTGTGGACTTTTTTACATTCTTCCATAGGTGTTTGTCAGTGCTCAATGTAATAAACAGTCGCTAATGTAATAAACCCTGGTTAATATAATAAACACTGGTTAATGTAAGGATTTATTCTATTTAGTGTAATAAGTTAATACATTTAACAGTGCTGTTAACGTATAAAGTGCTGTGACAGCCTCCCTGAGGTGTTTTCCCGGTAAGAGGCTGCCGAGAGCGTTTGCTGGCAGTGGTCTCCATGGAGACTAGCAATCACCCATTGTGCACCTCTGTGTCTGCCTCTGCGTCTGCCTCAGCCCACGGGCATTCCGCTCAGAGGCGCCATGACTCACTTTTCTAACTTACCCCCTTCCCGCTTTCTGCCTTCCATTCTCTCCTCTTCCCCACTCCTCCTTCTCTTCCCCTGTATCCACTATATTGAAACGGGCAACTTTTTGTAAATAATCTTTAATGCCGCCTCACTTGATGGTCAGGATGAAATAAACAGGATGTTAACCAGGTATCTGTGCTGGGAACTTCGGACAATAGTCAAGGCTTTTCCCGGAGAATGTAGGTCCTGAAAGGCCAGATGCTTGCTGGTTAAGGCAGCTCCATTTGTCTCAGGTGTTCTCAAGTTTTTCATCTAATATTAACAACTGGGGTTATTCCAAAGATCTGGAAAACTGCACACCTGCTACCACTTCACAAAAATGGAGACAAAAATGTCCTTGATAATTATCCACCCATCTCTAGGCTGTCCTTTATTAAAATAATAGAGTCACTAGTAAATATACAGTTGCGTTGTGTTTTAACATTTAATAAACATATTGAGGATTAGACCATCAGGTATTGACTCAGTCTATCATGTGGCTCTGTGTTATATTACTGATGCAGACTTTCACACACTACTTTTATACACTACTGTGGGTTGGGACTCCTGGTCCTCCAGAAAAGCCAGACATTGAATGGTGTTTGTATATAAAGCCATCCTACAAAAACATCCTGATTACCTTTACTGGAAAAAGATCCGGAAAATTAAGGCATATCACACTCGCTCTCAAGCTTGGCTACTGTTAGAAATACTTTGTTTACTTTCTATAACCCAGAATTCTGGAATGTTCTGAAGGATGACCTTGTGTCCATAGCAGTTTAAACGTTCCTTGACAGCCCATTATCCAGATTTGTACTTATTTAACTTGTACTTGATTATTTTTTTATTTTTTTATTGTACAGGGCACCACTGTAAATGAGATCCTGGTCTTGGTTTATCCCTGTATAATGTTTTTTTCTTAAATATTCAAAATATCCTTCCTCTCTTCCTCTTCTCCCACACAGCGATACTGCAGCATGTCAAATTACACTCCCACAGAGACATGGGACCAATAAATCAAAAGAAACCAACTAAGATCTCGGCTTCAACCACTGGCTCTGTGATTGAAAGGTCAAAGGCCAATGGCACATATTCCCTATGGTATGTTTTGCTTTTGAGAAGGGTACCTCATTCTCTGGTAGCCCTACACTGACAGACTGACCTGGTCAGAAAACATGTTGATCAAGGATCTCTGGTAATTGACTGCATGTCAAGCTGTAACATTGTTTATGAACACAGTAATACAAGTATAAATCTCAATCTGTAACACTGATTCTGACCATAGTAATACAGAGTGCATCCTAGAAGCATTCACTCCTCTTGGACTTTTCACAATGTCATTGTGTTACAATGTGAATTTAAATGGATAAAATTAGCACCACTGAGTCCATAATATTCCAATTTAAAATGTAATCAACAATTTGTTGTATATTAATTACAATGGCAAAACAGAAGAATATTAATAGCATGAATAGTTTGCTCTTTTAGCAGTAATTACAGTCTCCAGCAGCTCTACACATCTGAACACAGCTCGTTTCCTCTATTCTTCTATGCAGAATCGCTTAAGCTCTGTCAAGTTGGACCTTTGGTGAAATTTCAACTTTTTCCACGCATTCTCAGTTGTATTGAAGACCAGTACACTGACTGTAGTGTGACTGTATGTTTGGGGTCGCTGTCCTGCTGGAACATGCATCTTCCCCTAAGTTCCAGGTCTATTGCAGGCCACAGCAGGTTTTCTTCCAGGATCCATTTTGCTGCATCCATCCTCTAACTTTACAACCTTTCCAGGCACTGTCGCAGAGAAGCTCCTCCATTCCTGCTTCAATCAATCAATCAAATGTATTTTATAAAGCCCTTTTCACAACTGCATCAGCAGTTGTCACGAAGTGCTTTCACAAAACACACGGCCTTAAACCCCAGGGAGCAAACAACAGTATTGATGAACTTCAGTGGCTAGGAAAAATTTCCTAAGAGAGACGAAATTTAGGAAGAAACCTAGAGAGGAACTAGGTTCCAAGGGGTGACCAGTCCTCTTCCGGCTGTGCCGGGTGAACATATTAAAAGTCCAAATTCTAATAGTTCGATGCATGTGGACTAAGCCCAGAGTCTTTTTAAACCTAGTCCAGATCAGATGCATGACCAGATGGACAAGGACAGGGACAGACGGTGTTTTCAGTGTGATGAACAGTGTTATTCTTGCACCAAACATAGTGCACAGCATATTTTGTCTCATTATTAATGTATATAGGAATATTATTTTCTGGTAATAAGGTTTAAACAGTACATTTACCATTCCTCCTGGTCGACTGATTACAGGGGCTCCTTCTGGGTAAAAGGCTACGAAGATCTGTCCAGGCCTAGCAATGTTTCCGTTGCCTTCAAGCAGGTTAAACAGCGTCTTGCCTTACCCGTAGTCAGACCAAGACCAGAAGGAAATAGCCTTGAATCATGTGAGGATCTCAGACCGCCTTTTGGGAATCACTGACCTTAGTGACCCACTTGAGCAGCCACAAGCATTTCCCATCCTCAAGAGAGTATTTCTGGTCGTCAGTTACTGGAACTGCTTCCCTCCCTCAAACTGATGTTCAACACTCTAGACGGAGCCTACTTATGTTATATCGGTATATTCCGGTACATTCTGTAAACAATTTGTCATTAGGGTAGAATTTTACTTCAGTAGAAACCGTAACGGCAACACATTAATACTTGGTAACTGTAGTAAAAACGATCCTATAATAAGTGCCATACTACTTGGTAAGTGTAGTAAAAATGATCTTATTATATTGTCATTACTACTTTGTAACTGTCTTGTTATAGGAATGTTTTCCAGATTAGCACAGTTCTTAGCCCTTAGATCAGATTATTTATATTCAATATCCAAATTGCACATATCTTTCCTGTATATTACTATACATTCTAATGAATGTATAATATTCTATTTCAATTTAGTAATGCAAAAAAAAGTCAAATAATTCAAGTGTCTTCCGTTGTTCATGTGTCTCTGTGTGTGGGTGTTGTGGGATAGAAATGGTCCTAAGGGGACTGGTGAGAAATAAAAATATAACATACATAGATCAGCTGCCAAGGCTGTGCTTTCTGAGATTTCAAAACAAGGGCTAAAATCGCAAGATTGAGCTTCAAAGGGCCTCTATTCTACAATATATAAAGCGTCCTGACAGAAGAGAAGAAGCAAGCATGTTACATATTTCTATTTCTGTCTACATGCCGTTTCAGTGGATCTCTAGGTTCACTGGTGTTAATACTAAAAGGAAACAATGGCTTCCTAATCTTGGTTTCCTGTCTGTGGCATTGCAGAGTGGGTGGTTCCCAAGGTCAAGATGGCACGATAATGAATCACTGGCTGGAAGAAACAACAGAAAAGCGGTTTGTCACTCTTGTTAAGCATTACAGTCATCAACAGTTTCCATGAGCCCATCAACCCTGTGAATCTGTAATGTGTTTAATTTTCCCATTTACAGTTATCCAATTGACATAGCATAGTAAAAGGGGTCGCTGTTGAACAATTTGGCACAAAAGTGGCCTTAGGGTATTTTGTTCTATAGCTGACTTTTTTAAATTGTTCAATATGTTTAAAATGTTCAGGTCCCTAACAGTCAAAGTCAAGATCCAGAACAAAATAGGATAAGCGCAAGCAATGAAAAAAGATGGCACTTGATGGCTTGTGCTATGTCACATTTGATGTTTTGTTTGGTGTCTCACTTGTCTGTGGATTCCAGCTAATGAGGGATTTTTAATCTGTGATGGAGACATACTATCTATATTTATTTTAATAGCGTTATGTGTTTTCAATTATTTGTTTCTAGCATTACCCACATTCAAATCTGATGTATTAATAATTTGATGTATGGGCTGTAGATAAGTGGAACAGAGTGGATTTTTTTGAAGCATTACAAATTTGAGGAACTGACATGACAAAACGTGAACAAGTTAAAGCGATTCGGTTTAAAGGCCCTGTAAATATCTGCAAATCCCCAAAACAAGTCACTATAACGCCGTACATCGTCACCATTGCTCTAGGCTTCAGAAGTTTCAACAATGGATCCAATGCAGAGTTTACATTATAACCTAATATTTCTTACTACATAACATATGATCAGTTCTGAAGTTTTATGTCAGGAGAGTGGGTACTGACTCTCATTACTAATTTTTTAAGAGAAAATCCAAGGCTTTTGAAGATCAGTCATAACGGTGAAGAGTGGAGTGGGTATTGAAACCAATATAGTCCAATATAATCCCAATACAAACTGTGTCAGAATAAACTGTTCGTTTAATAACAAGCCAAGTGCAAGATGGATGAATTCATGGGTATAGCAGTAGCTGTTAACGCCCACAGCAGATGTAAAGGAACTGGCCTAGGAGAAACCATGTCTATCTAATGTCTACTTTCCTAGAAAATGAGGTCTTTGTGCTTTGCAGTGTGGACCTCACAGCTCGCTTCCCTTGTGAGAACAAATCAGTTCATTTAATCTTGCCTGTGTTAAAAGCTTGGTGGACTTCAAGGCATTGCCAGTTCATCTGAAGCTGGTACATCAACAAGAACCATAACAACAGAGTAAAAGGCCAATAATAGCACGGGCTTGATCAGTACAAATGAGTCACACATGTTTGAAACATAGCCGGCATACAGGCGCTGCTCGATGATTTCACCATCTCCTTACAAAACAATGCATTTGCTGTGGAGTAAGCTATGTTCAAAATACTGAGTAATAGTCATGGTAACCAGGTTACTAGGGGAACCATGGCGGTGAGCTGCAGAGCTGGCGCTTTGAGTACGCTCTCAAATTACACTGTGTGACATTTGCCACGGTCGACAGATGATATTATATATGCCCATGATTGCCAATGTCTGAACGGCGTTCCATCCGACGTTAGGACAAGGCAATACGCTGCCAGTCCGTAACATGAGGGATAATCACAATCATTGTTTGAGGTTTTGCTTGTTATTGGATTTGTGGCGGAGGCAGCCTCTGGTTTTAATTGGGTTCACGCCACTCTCTACATGACATGTAATATTTAGGGCAACTGCTTTCCCCCCCACATGTTTACTATAACTTCCTGGACTACGTATTGTTTCCAGAAGCTAGTCTGCGAAATGTCCTTGAAACATCTGGCATATTTCCTTGCAATTAGTTGATGTCATACTAGAAACATTAGGTCCAGCACCGGAAATGACATTCATCAGGGTTTATGGGTTAACCTGTTTCTATAGATTCTGTAGAAAGGCTGGACATTAAAATGAAATATATTTGATAACATGCCCTTGTAGCTGTCTAATGTAGCTCTCTTATGGTCTTGTTTTGTTTTGTACCATAGTAAATCAGAGAAAGTTGTTTTTTTAAAGTATTTTGCAGCTTACTTGCGCATGAAGATCCCAGAGGTGAATGACCTCCTACATCATTCTGTCATTGGGATATACACTAACTAACGTGGTGTAAACATCAGCCACCCAGATGTCTCCACACTACTGAACCTTCTGCTGGACCTCCAGCGGACCACCGGATTGGCTGGCCCTGCTCTTCTTCTTTAGGCTCTCAGCCAAAAAAGCTCTCTATATAGCATTCAATTCTCATAAGCAACAGCAGAACTTCAGGACTTCAGGACCTTTTTAAGGAGTTTACTCTAAAAGGGATTTTAAGAAGAAACGAATAAAGGAGAAAGTAGAGAATGTGTAAAGGGTTTGTGGCCTTACAGCAAACATGTCTTGAGCGGTGAGTATAACCTCTGAGCATTTTATCCAAGTGCTACAAAGTATAATCTGAATAAATGTTCACACTGACGTTGGTCCTGGAAACAACTGAATAACTTAAAATTGAAAACACTTAGAAAGCTGTTATTCAATGTGCTAATGTTTGATTTGTGTATACACATGGCAAGGAAGATATGCTATTATCTTTTGTCAGACCACATTAGTCATTCTTTTTTATAAAATCTGACAAAGAGGGAACATATTTTCCATGTCTCAATTCACTTTTACTTTTTAATCAGAATGATATGGTTAATCACAACCCTGTTTGCAAATAAATTGGGACGCTGCTCACAATGCAAATAAAAACAGAATGCAAATCATTTATCCCCACAGAAAATAGAAAAGAATACAAAGGCAACATGTCAAAAGTTGAAATTGTGAAATGTTATTGTTTTTTGAAAAATGCATGGCCATTTAGAATTTGATGCCAGCAAAACATTTAAAAAAAATTGGGACAGGGGCATGTTTGTCACTGTTTTAAGACGGACTCCTAGTTCACCTAACATTTCACATCCTCTGCCTCCAGAGCACAGCGCACTCCCAGTTCTCCATGAACGCAGCTCACTCCCAGTTCTCCATGAACGCAGCTCACTCCCCGGTTTCCAATCACCTGAATATTAAACACCTGTTCAACCCATCTGGTTTTCTTAGTTCTCTATTTATTTCAGTTTGATACACCTTCTATCTCTGTGAGGTATTGTTTATGTTAACAGTCTTACTAGACTGTTTTATTCCCAAACCTGTTATTGAGCCAGCCTGATTCTGTATCTTTGCCTTTCCGATCCTCTGTGTATTGACTGTTGCCTGCATGATTCTGTATCTTCGCCTTTACGATCCTCTGTGTATTGACTGTTGCCTGCCTGATTCTGTATCTTCGCCTTTCGAATCCTCTGTGTATTGACTGTTGCCTGCCTGACTTCTGGCTTTTGGATTCTGAATTAAACCTGTGTTAGAATTACTCCACCATCTGGGCCAGTGTTGTATTCTTACAACTGTGTTGCATCACCTCTTCTACTATCAATACTCTGTAAGTCTTTGGGCACTGAGGAGACCAATTGCTGTAGTTTTGAAAGTGAAATGTTTTCCCATTCTTGCTCGATATGGGATTTCAGCTCCTCAACTGTTTGGCTTCGTCTTCTTTGTCATATTTTTCGTTTCATAATGCACAATGTTTTCAATGGGTGACAGGTCTGGACTGCTCACAGGCCTGTTTTGCACACAGACTCTTAAATCAAAGCCAAGCTGTTGTAACACGTGCAGAATGGGGTTTGGCATTATCATGCTGAAATAAGCAAGACCTTCCCTGAAAAAGACATTGTCTGCATGGCAGCAAACATTGCTTTAAAAACTGTATGTATTGTTCAATATTATTGGTGCCTTTACAGATGTGCAAGTCCATGCCATGTTAACTAATGCACCCCCATACCATCACAGATGCTTGCTTTTGAACATTGCACTGTTAACAAGCTGGATGGTCCTTCTCCTATAGTCCAAAGGACATGGCGTCCATGATTCCCAAAAATAATATACATTTTTGGTTTGTCAGACCACAGGACAGCTTTCCAATTTGCCTCAGACCATCTAAACTGAACCCAGGCCTAGTGAAGGCTGTAATGGTTCTGGATCTTCTTTGCATAGTAGAGTTTTAACTTGCATTTGTGGATGCAGCAACATACTCTGTTCATAGATAATGGTTTTGGGAAGTGTTCCTGAGCCCATATAATGATTACCACTACAGAATCATGTCTGTTTTTAATTCAGTGCCGCCTCAGGGCACGTAGATCATGGCCATCTAATGCTGGTTTATGGCCCTGTCCCTTGCATACAGACATTTCTCTAGATAGTCTGATTCTTTTAATGATATTATGTACTGTAGATTATGAGATCACTCAAACGTTAGCAATTTCATGTTGAGAAACGCTATTCTTAAATTGTTGCACTATTTGCCCATGCAGTCTTTCACAGAGTAGTGAACCCCTCCCCATCATCACTTCTGACAGACCCGTCCTCACTGGGAGGATCTTTCAATACTCAGTCATGTTACTGACCTGTTGCCAATTGACCTAATTTGTTGTGTGTTATTGCAACAGTTTTTTTTTTTTTGCATTCCACAACATTTCCAGGATTTTGTTGCCTTTGTCCCAACTTTTTTGAAATGTGTTGCTGGCATCAGTTTCAAAGTGGGCATGTATTTTTCAACATTTAAAATGATGTCTTTGTACTATTATTGAATACAGAGTTCAAATCCTTTCCACATCAGTGCATTCTTTTATTTACATTTCACGCAGCGTCCCAACGTTTTTGAAAACGGGGTTGTACAACTATTGTTGATTTTCTAGAGCCTTCGGAGTAGCAGTTGGGCAGAATAGACGTTTACTCAGGGGTGTGTGGTCAGGAGATAGCAAACCATCAGATCAGCTCAGACCTCCTTTATCACAGGACTCGGATTGGACTGTTTTGTGGAAGAAAAAACGTAAAATGGAATTGTAATGCTGTAGTAACTTAGCGAGTACATACATTCACAAATCCCCTCTTTAAGTGATGATTGACAGTACGACAAAGATCTTTGCAAGTTTGAAACGTTTAATTTATTTTTTAACATATTAAAATATTATTTTATCTAAATATTATTATTGCATCTAAATATTACTATTTCATCCTCATAGCTCCTCGTTGTGAGAGCATATACGTTTCTTTATGTATTCATAAAATACAATATCCTGAAAGTGTTCCTTTTACCTCATATGTTTTACTGCAGTGTCCTTTGCAGTGACCCCATTTTTTTGTCCAGAATTTCTGGTGGGGTGGTTGCATGACTGCTCTTATCATTAGGCCTTTCATTGTTTCCACAAACGTTTGCGACTATCTAGGTAACAAAATCAGCTGACTATGTTTTTTTCCGGTGGCTATTAAATGAAGCATTCGTTTTCTTTGCCAGGAAGTAATTTGTAACAGTATGCAAAGTTTTTTACTCTTAAAGCATCATTCAACATCTTAAAGCAACATCAGACTATGCCAGGGGTGGGCAAACTAAGTAAAAGCTTACCCACCAGCCCACTTTTATACATCTGAAACATTTATTTAGACATTATAACAGGCCTACTATATGAATGGTTTAATTATAGCCTTTTTCTGGCCAACAAATAATTTATGATTTACTTATTACAAAACAAATGTGGCCCTCTATTGGTTGTTCCATTTAATTATAAAAATGCAGATGTGGCTCCCTTGTCAAAAAGTTTGCTTCCCCCGGGACTAAGGTATCTATGGTACATAGTATGGCTATATGTGAAAGTTGGACTAAGGTATCTATGGTACATAGTATGGCTATATGTGAAAGTTGGACTAAGGTATCTATGGTACGTAGTATGGCTATATGTGAAAGTTGGACTTATAATCTTGATGATGTTTAAGTTAATACAATAAGCTAATCATTTAATTGGTGCTATGGAGGTTCATTTAGTTTGGTACTAAGGTTTATTTAGATTTAGTACTAAGGAGGTTTATTTAGTTTTGGTACAAAGGAGGTTAATTTAGTTTGGTACTATGGAGGTTCATTTAGTTTGGTACTAAGGAGGTTCATTTAGTATGATACTATGGAAGTTAATTTTGTTCATTGAGTATGCTATGGTGGAGGCTCATTTAATATGTTACTAGAGGAGTCAATTCAGTTTGTTAATGAGGTGATTCGGTTTGGTACTATGGAGGTTCATTTAGTTTGGTACTATGGAGGTTCATTTAGTATGATACTATGGAAGTTAATTTTGTTCAT
>JACXGJ010013727.1:0-10588 GCA_016801105.1 Esox niger | reverse complement strand
AGGAGCCCACCGAGAAAGGAACAGCCAGGAGCCCATCGAGAAATGAACAGCCAGGAGCCCATCGAGAAAGGAACAGCCAGGAGCCGAATAGCAGAGCCCCCTTCCCACCCGCGACTAACCTGATTAAATATGTCAGAGGATGACAGACAGCAGGGAGAGGGGAGGGCAGCGGGTGGACTGGCTGAGATTAACAAGAGAACAGGGATGATGATGATGAAGAGGTGAGAGTAGTAAGTGTGGATGCACAAAAAGTGCAAAAGGTGAGAGAAAGAGCGAGAGACACACAGATCAGAGCGGCTAAAGGGATGACGGCATTGTCTCACATTACCCATGCTGGGGATGATATCACCTAACCCAAACAGACCCGGGAGCAATTTAAAAACGCTTTCACACTTTAATGCCTGTAATGGAATGCGGCACACATTACTAGTGCAGAAAGCACCAGAGGACGCTGGCACAGGACACACACAGGTCAGCAACTCTGCTGTCTAAAGGTGTTTGGTTGCTAACCGGGAGAAATTAATAATATATGACGTGACTCAACCGGAGTTTGGCCGGAAAGTAGGCGGGAGGCCTGCAATTGAGACCGGTAATATCACCGTGCTGGTGATGTTGGTAAACAGCTAAATCAAATGAAACGTTGCGGAATAACCACATGCTGGGGCTAAAACGGGTTATCTGGGTTACAGATTTTCAAGACAGTGCAACGGTCTGCCACGTGTGCTACTGTTAAATTGGGCAGTTTTCTGACTCCAGGGTTCGATTTAAGAGCTGTCAAATTCCCCATCACAAATCAACAAGAGAAACTAGGAAATGAAATATTTTCAGTTAAAACTTGATAAAATACAATGTCCCTCGTAGGCCGATCGCTGGTGTTTCGCAGTTACCATGCCAACACAAACTCACAAAGTGGCAAGGTTCACAGTTTTACATATTTCAGGTGGCGATGTCTTGAACTTGCGTCCTAAAAATTTTCTATTTAGTAGATTTTGTCGTTTTCACGGAACTGCAATTGCATAATTCCGCTAACTATAGTTTCCAACCAGCAGCAGGCATTAGTGAGAGGCTGGGGGGCAGTGATGTCAAAGGCTAAATATTTAGAAAGAAACAGAACAAAACTTGTTTACCAAAATCACAATAGACAAATTCCATAGAAACTGAATCTATGAGTTTTTAAGATAGCGTAAGCTACGAACTAACGATAGTTGTAGATAAAACCCATTTTAAATCTTGGCAGACAGAACGCAGGTTGTAAATACACCGATATGACAAAAGAGGTATGAAAAGCGCAAGGAAACACTAAATAAAACACTGCTGCTCATATTTGACAGATACACATGACCATTTCTCTAATTTACTTCAGATGAACAACTCATAATTCTATTGATTCCCAACCAAAACAAACAACAGTGGACCCATCAGAATGAAAAAATGCTCCACTTTTAATCAAAATCTCCTGAGGACATGGGGCTGTCTATTTCAGTTTTTAGAAGCCCATCCACACCCCACTGAGTTCTCTCAGCTCTGGGCTACCTACCAAAACATCTTTCACTTCTGATTGGTTGCGTCATGAATGGCAACCTAACCCTATAGAGTGCACTTCTGTTCACATGAACAGTGGTCAAAAGTAGTACGCTGCTGAGCAAACTGAGGGTCATTTGGGACATTTCCTGTAATAAAAAGAGCTTAATAGGAGCTGCTGCATGGCAAATATTCAACACATCTCTGTCAGAAAGGAGCAGCAGAGTTGTGAAGAAAGACCTGGCATTATGCCAAAAAGCTGGCTTCTCCAGTTGGCAGACTGGCTCCCTGCTGTTTCTGGCTTTTCATGAAATGTGGACTCCAAGGTGCCTTTAGTATTCGGGAATATTTTATTTCCCTCAGAAAATGAACCAAACGCCTATTAATGTCTGCTTTTTCACAAAGAGAGGAGGAGGAGGGGCAAAACCATTCCCCCTCCCCCAATGACCCTTTCAGAGAGCTCGGTTGTCGAAGGTACGTTTAGATATCTCGAAATGCTGTTCAGACAGTACAGCTCCGTGTCCGCTGAGTTACCGCGGAGACACAACGACAGGGACGTCCACTCCACCCGAGTCTGTTGTCAAGCACAGGACTCAGGCTGACAGCTCGCTACTGTACGACAGAACTCACAGAGGAGACAAAACAGAAAGATGGGATTAAAAGCTTTGTGGATGGATCACGCACTAAGCCTCAGAATGAGAACGAACATTCTCGAATATAGAATGTAGCCCTCTAGAAAACACACAGGCACAACTTATTGTTAATGGCAGTCAGAATGTGGTACCTGGCTAATAACATTACCACACTAATACTCAAAAGAATAAATGTGCACCTAGAAAAGCAATGAGAGAAGAAAAATATGAAAGTCCCCAAATATACTTTCGTTAAAATAGATCAACCTACACGTCTGCAAGTAGAACTAAATCAAAAGTGGATTAGCCAAGAGTGGCTCTAAAATGAATAATGTGTATTTATGGAGATTGAAATGTCATCTTTAACATAAGTATACTTCCACACCAACTACTTTATTAACTAATTTCTATCAATTATGAACTAATTTGGCTGATTTGACCTCATTTGGTTAGTGTCCCAAACGGCAACCTACTCCCTCAAAACTAGTTCACTACACAGACACTAGGGTGTAATTTGGGAAGCATAATGGATTATAAGGGCAAAACCTTCTGCCGCATCACCACAGCAACCTTCATCATCCATAATATGCTCTCATTAATATTCGGCAATTCATATTTAAATAATTAGATTAAAAAAAGATCTATTTCCAGTAAAAAAAAAATCTGTTTTCTGTCTTAACCAGAGTAGGGGATAAACAGCTTGAAATCACTTTGACAGGCTGTGTTACCCACTGTTACACACACACACACACACACACACACACACACACATCAAATACCACAGGGGATTTTCATTTCAACCTGAGAAATTGTAATTGCTTCTCAAGGAAGAACTGAAGGACTGTGGGTAGCCAAGAAGTTCATACTGCAGTGAAAATATGCACTAGATCTCTGTGTGAGTGTGTGTGTGTGTTATTTACCCCTCTCTTGACACTCTCTGTTCAAGGATCAGCTTGTCTCAGTGTGAGATGCAGACTGAGAGTTGACACTAAATTAGCTTAAGCTGTCAAGAGACCATTGGAGTGAGAGAGAGGGGGAGAGAGAAGAAAGAGGGAGAATAGAGGAAAGATCAATGCTGGGGCAAACTGCATGACAAAATAAGGAGAAACTATCCTCAGGGCATTCTGAAGTTGTTTATAATTTTTTACTTATCCCATTTTTTTAATCCTCTCTCTCACATTGAGGCGTCTCTCTGCTCGCTATAAACGACTCTAATTGTGCTCCGCGTTTAAACCTCCTCCTTGGCAAACTGTCACTAAGCACCAGAACATTCAACCCCAATCATTTTTCTGGGGCTGAAAGTTGCCGGTCCTTAATTAGCTGTGATGATGTGGAGCCATAACTCATTTTAGGCCTGTCACCATGGTGGGCCACTGCCCTGGTGGACATATTTCTGTTTATACAGACTGGCTCTCACACACACACACACACACACACACACACACACACACACACACACACACCTTTGCATTCCTTTCCTTCTGTGGACCAGAAAACGGACCCCTAACCCTCTAACCCTAACCCCTAACTGTAACCCCCTAACCCTAACCCTCTAAACCTAACCCTAATCTCAATTTAAAAAGTCAAACGGGATCTAGCCCGGATACAAAACCCTAACCTGTAATGCCAAAAGCTTAAAGTTAACCCGGTTCTAGTACTAAACCAATTGAAAGTCGGACCTTAGTTCTAACCCCTTAGCCGGGCATTGACTGGCAAGGACAGCTGGCCCTAATTCAATCTTTGAAACAAAAACAGACACACAGAGAAAGTTGCTTCTATACAGTGTGTGTGTGTAGACCTGGGTTCAAATGGGGTTTGTTTTCTTTGTTATTGTTTACTGAGCCAGATGGGCGTGGTTAAAGGTACGGTGATACCTCCATAGGGCCAGGCATAGCCATGGTAAACTGATAGAGAAAAAACAAATGCAATTCTTGAACCCAAATTTTGACTGTTTTCAACATGTTGAGCTGGCTGAGAAAAAGACCCTTGGAGCTTGACATCATCCTTACACCATCCTGGAGCTTGACATCATCCTTACACCATCCTGTAGCTTGACACCATCCTGGAGCTTGACACCATCCTGGAGCTTGACACCATCCTGGAGCTTGACACCATCCTGGAGCTTGACACCATCCTGGAGCTTGACACCATCCTGAGCTTGACACCATCCTTAAACCATCCTGGAGCTTGACACCATCCTTACACCATCCTGGAGCTTGACACCATCCTGGAGCTTGACACCATCCTGGAGCTTGACACCATCCGGGAGCTTGACACCATCCTGGAGCTTGACACCATCCTGGAGCTTGACACCACCCGTATCGCAGAAGTTCGGCGCTGAAGTATGACAGAACCGTGAATACTTCTTTCATTCTAAAGGCTGCAAACGCTGGCTGGGTCGGAAATTCCATTAACATTTCAAGTGTGCAACCCCCATTATCTACTGAAAGGGGATTTCATCGAGCCCCTAATCTTCGTAACACAGTGTCAGACTGAGCCTTACATCTGATAACTTCCACCTCAATCCTCTCATCGGTCTGCTAGGCCGCTCCCAGGTGGAGTCTTTGGTGGGGCTCCCTGGTGGGGCTCCCTGGCGGGGCTCCCTGGCGGGGCTCCCTGGCGGGGCTCCCTGGAGGGGCTCCCTGGAGGGGCTCCCTGGCGGGGCTCCCTGAGTTTAGCTTCTCAAGTTTAGTAGGGGTAAGAACAGGGTAAAACCCTCATCCTCAGGTTGGAATGAAGGATCCATCTGTCCAGGGAGAGAGAACATAGTTTTGCAGAATACAAAGATGAAAAGTAGGAGGAGGAGAGGAAGGGGTGTGAGGAAGATGAGATGGGAGGATCCTGAGACATGACATTTTTGACTGGGTTTTTAATAAGCTGGCCATGTGAACACACACCGCTTACTGTGTTCCAGGGATGAAGAGGAAAGGAACTGTCAGCACTAAAATATCACTCACTGACCCCTTTACATGATGTCATTGCCACGGGACAGAGGCTGGCTTGCAGAGGTACTACAATCTGATGTGTCATGGATATGATATACAGTTGCACACACACACACACACACGTTGCTCACAGTTTAGTCCAGAAGTGTGCGAAGACCTGTGTGTTTGTGTGTGTCATAAGAGACTCTGTACTCCTCTATTTTGTAATTAGAGACACTTGTCTTATCATTCTCCTGTCACAAGCTCTGTTGATTTGGGCACGCTCACACGCACGCACGAACACACAAGCAATTCACCAGAACAGCACGAATTTAAGGCCAACTCATTCTTAGCCAGTTTCACATAGAAGGCCACCTATTAGTACACTGACACTGCTCCTACGTGTATCTCAGGCTTTCCAAACAGCGATGTGTGGGTATGAGGGCCAACAGCCAAGCACTGGTCATCTACAGATGGTCCCAAGCAGCAGTCACAGGAGCTACCGGCTTTTAAAGATATGCTGGCTTATTGGGCCTTTCAGAAAACCCTTTATCACCTGTGTTAAACTAGGTTTCTGCGACAACCGAGTGCTTGTGGATTGTGGGGAACCAATGTCGTACATTGTGCTCTGCTGGCAGAACCTGTAATCAGGCCTAAACAGTAGTTGTCATCTATAGACAGTCCTTGTGGGGAGGAGTCATCTTCAGAGAGTCTATGCCCAATGTGGGGAGGAGTCATCTTCGGAGAGTCTATGCCCAATGTGGGGAGGAGTCATCTTCGTAGAATCTATGCCCAATGTGGGGAGGAGTCATCCTCGGAGAGTCTATGCCCAATGTGGGGAGGAGTCATCTTCGGAGAGCCTATGCCCAATGTGGGGAGGAGTCATCTTCGGAGAGTCTATGCCCAATGTGGGGAGGAGTCATCTTCGGAGAGTCTATGCCCAATGTGGGGAGGAGTCATCTTCGGAGAGCCTATGCCCAATGTGGGGAGGAGTCATCTTCGGAGAGCCTATGCCCAATGTGGGGAGGAGTCATCTTCGGAGAGTCTATGCCCAATGTGGGGAGGAGTCACAATCCCTGGACGGTCTGTGCCCAACGTGGGGGAAGAGTCGTCATCTCTAGGGAGTTGCTGCCCAACATGGGGAGGAGCCATAAACTCTAGCCTCCACCAAAAGGGGAGAAGTCACTGTCAATACAAAGTCTCCACCAACATAAGGAGCGATTTACTCTCCTGTCTGCCCATCATCAAACCCAGCCTCCTCAACTGCTATTACAGCCTCTGGAGACCTTACTGCCTTATTATGCAAAAGGCAGGAACACAGAGCCACTTGGAATAAACGTCAGGGTTGTCTGGAATCACGGCGGTCTATTGGAGCCGCGAGGGACGGGGAACCAGGACAAAGGGACAGCCAGGATCTCAACCAAGCAAGGGTTTCTTTGCCTGGGTGCCTCTATCCACAAAGCAAGGATCCCTTGGGTCTCACGTCTGTCTTTAACGGAGTTTATCTGAAGCTGATGCCAGTCCCCATGGATACAGTCAACAACCCTGGGCTTGCTGAGAAAGATGGAGGAAGAGTGGGGTTTTTTGGAAAGAGAAAAGTCGAGAGAGAAATAGGAAAAAAAAGATGAGCAGGGGTCTGAATTGCCAAATGAATCCTCCCTCTTGGGAACAGTGTATCCACGAATCTCAAACCGAAACTCCAGCCTCTACACACTGGCACAGAACACCCACCCTCCATGGTAACGAGAGGCTGGTTACTTCCAGAGAGTGGTTGGCTAGGCGTTTAATAACTTCGGGACTAGGCGTTTAATAACTTCGGGACTCATTAAATGATCCGATGCAGAGCACGCTTTTCATGCTTTTAGTCCCAGCTACAAAATCAAGATTTCTACATGGCATGATGTCTCACATAATGCGTTGCGCTGCATCCCTTTTCCACAGCTGAGCTCACACGAAACTCACCTGTCACATACACCTGTTTTTGGTTCGTGCATAATTGCGTAAGCTACTTCCTTTCATGTGGACATCAGCCGGAGAGGTAAAATAATTACTCAGCAGAATCCTTTTGTTTCCAGAAACCGCCGCACAAATGTGCGATGCAATAACACAGGAACAAGGTTAACGACAAAGCAGTTGTTGGGAAAACAAATCAGCAGGGAATTCAATCCAAAGGGCAATGTCAGGCTTTGCCTCCCCTTGGGACAAATTGTTGGACCCAAAATAAATCTCCAGCGACCCACCTGCAGTTCTAGAAAATCTGTGGTCTAGAACATTCAAAACTTACGCTATGAGATCCAAACCACTACTAGTAATTTGTTGCCCCAACTTGTGCCAGGAACTGATTAGAAAGTAAGAAAGAAATCAAAGTTATGAAACTTTGGATTTAAGGGCC
The DNA here is from genome assembly GCA_016801105.1 of Esox niger. Classification (NCBI taxonomy): domain Eukaryota; kingdom Metazoa; phylum Chordata; class Actinopteri; order Esociformes; family Esocidae; genus Esox; species Esox niger. Next base: position 3,119 of record JACXGJ010013727.1, on the reverse strand, counting down.
CACAGGTAGATTTAAGGGCCCCACAGCACAACCCTGAGTCCAGGTGGATTAAGGGCCCACAGCACAACCCTCTGATTCCAGGTGGATTTAGGGCCCACAGCACAACCCTCGGAGTCCAGGTGGATTAAGGGCCCACAGCACAACCCTGAGTCCAGGTGGATTAAGGGCCCACAGCACAACCCTCTGAGTCCAGGTGGATTAAGGGCCCAAAGCACAACCCTCTGAGTCCAGGTGGATTAAGGGCCCACAGCACAACCCTCTCAGTCCAGGTGGATTAAGGGCACCACAGCACAACCCTGAGTCCAGGTGGATTAAGGGCCCCACAGCACAACCCTGAGTCCAGGTGGATTAAGGGCCCCACAGCACAACCCTCTGAGTCCAGGTTGATTTAAGGGCCCAAAGCACAACCCTCTGAGTCCAGGTGGATTAAGGGCCCACAGCACAACCCTCTGAGTCCAGGTGGATTAAGGGCCCACAGCACAACCCTCTGAGTCCAGGTGGATTAAGGGCCCACAGCACAACCCTCTGAGTCCAGGTGGATTAAGGGCCCACAGCACAACCCACTGAGTCCAGGTGGATTAAGGGCCCACAGCACAACCCTCTGAGTCCAGGTGGAATTTCTGCTGAAAGAGATTAGAGGATCCGGCTGGGCTTAAGATTTCAACACAGCAAGTCCAACACCTACTATACTATAAAAAGAGGTTCTGTAGAACACCACAGCTTAGTGTGCAGTCATGACAACATTACTGACCCGGCTTGGGGTTTCATGCTTCATTCAGAAGGCGCCAAAACCATTCCCTTTCTGCAATCATGAAAAACATCCCTCTAAATACAGCAGAATGTCTAAATGTCATAGTTTCAGTACGATAGCTGAACATGTCTTTGAAGTCAGTTATCCGCCCACCAGCCAGCCAGTCAACCAACAAGTTTTCCTGCCAGCCAGTCAGTAAGTCAACCAGCAGGTTTTCCTGCCAGCCAGTCAATCAGCCAGCCAGTTATCCTGCCAGCTAATAAGCCAGCCAGAGACAGGCAGGTAAAATGGCTGCAGGCTAGACTGACAGTGTTGTTCCAGGAGATGACAGGGCTTCTCATCTGAGACATTCTACAGCAACACAATGTCAATTAATTGAGAATAAACAATGTATCCTCTCGGTTAGAGTGAGCTCTCCTCCGCCTTTCCAGGGGTCTGGCCTCTCTCACAGCACAAAGCCTGTCGTCTAATTGGCTGGCTTGAAGATGATGTTTTGGCGTCTTGAGGGGCCAGCGGGAATGGACGGCGGAGGGGCCTGGCTGGCACTGCATAATGTTATGTTAAATAGATAGCAGACCTTTATTAGTTCTTCAGTTAACACGTGTAGCTGAAGGGCAAACGTCAAACAGGAACCAGGACAACGTGCACAACTAAAGTGACCTGGTTTTGCTTTTACGGCTGTGTCGACGTGAATATGGGACCTGCAAAAGCATGCAGCTGTTGACACATGGAGGTTTGGCTGTGAACATGAGAAACATGTCCACGTACGCAAGCACACGCGCAGACACACAGACACTCACTACCAGACACTCACACACACACAGGCTGCTTGCTCTTAGTGCAAAATGCTGCCAACCTGTCAGATTACTGAAGGTGTTGAAAGTTCATTCCTCGTTATGGCGCAGCGAGGAGAGGTCCTTTCAGTAGCTCTCTGTCATCTAGGCCCCAGGCTGAATGCTTCATAATAAACAGAAGGGCAATGCTATATAATTGAACTGTAGCCATTTGCTCTAGCATACAAGCAACCAATGGTCTGTGGGACAATGGGGGGGGATTATTCAAGGCACGCGCCTCTCTTTTGGCTATTTAAGGTAACTCTATTGCCACCCCAAAAAGGAGTGGTTATAATCATTCTTCTTTTATTACAGCACGTCGATGCGTTTCCACACCCACAGCACCGGCTTTGGCTACACTTCAGTTTAGGAACATCTGGTGTTGTCTCAAAATGACATTATGTAGCTCGAACCAGGACTCGACAACTTAACGAACGTCTCACCTGTCACATTTACAAACACGTCACGCACATCCCACAACACGAAACGAGCCACCGGGACACCACACACGTTTTCAGCACGTCGGTCTCCTCAGAAAAGCGATGCATTTGTTCACACGGTAACAATCTGCGGCGCCGTCGCCCCAACCTCAACGAGGAATGCGCGGGTATCTCGCGTTGTATCACGTCACATCAAAGTCCACTAATCCCATGTAAAAAGCACTGGATAATAATTGATGGAGGAGTGTGAGGATCACATGGTGAGATGAAGGGTCATGCTGGCTTTCCACGTGTTCTAAATGGCACCCTACTCTCATCGCAGGGTCACTGGGCCCGGTCAAACGTAGGGCACTACATGGGAAATAGGGCACCATTTGGGACCGTCGCCATGTAAATGTGGGCCGTATCGTCACATCGGCTCAGTTCCCAGTGAATCACGTCTCTGTTGGAGAGACAATGCCCTCACTGTGAACATCAACATCCTCAAATGTACAAAATGGAGTTTCAACGAGCAGAAACGTCATTTAATTGAACTAATGAAAGCCGCTCATTAAGTCCAATGCATTTAGATGATACAGAGAACTGGGGAAGAATGGAAGGCCTAGTTAAAGACTGTGCCCAAACCCTGAAAGTTACACTCCTACTGAAAATCACATTGTAGTAAACTTGAATACGCTTCTAATGGATTAAAGACTAACAGTACATGGGATATTATCAATATCATTCTCCAAGTCTCAACCTTTCCCTAACTGGCACACAATCACTTTTGCGGGTCTTTCTCTTCACTCCTTCCTCCATTCCTCTCCTCAGCCAGTTCAGATGACTGAGTAGGAACTGTTCTCTGCAGTCAGACCAGATGACAGTGTGGGGCCAGTTGTCATTCAGACCAGATGACTGTGTGGGGCCAGTTGTCATTCAGACCAGATGACTGTGTGGGGCCAGTTGTCATTCAGACCAGATGACTGTGTGGGGCCAGTTGTCATTCAGACCAGATGACTGTGTGGGGCCAGTTGTCATTCAGACCAGATGACTGTGTGGGGCCAGTTGTCATTCAGACCAGATGACTGTGTGGGGCCAGTTCTCATTCAGACCAGA
>JACXGJ010013725.1:0-15836 GCA_016801105.1 Esox niger | reverse complement strand
CCCCCCCCCCCCCCAAAATGTCCCAATCCAATCATTATTGTATTGTTTGTTTGTGCTTCCATTGTGCCGGTAGGTGCCAATAACAGTTTTCGTTTGTGCTGCTCTTACACACTAGAAATTAAATTATAGGTGATGTCGTCACTCAGCCCCCAAAAGGCTCAAATTTCAATAAAAATAGTCAAATTTTTTGCTCCGTTTGTGCCGTTGAGTTTTGTTTGTGCTGCAGCATTGTTTTTAATATTATATATTTAATTGAACTACTCATAAGCACCCGGCTGAGCGCCGCTATGTTCGAGTTTACCCCTGTGAATGAGAGGATCACCTCCCTACGCCTACGGGTTTTGGGGGGGGAAACTGACCGTTGTTTGTGTGTATGCCCCGAACAGCAGTTCGGGGTATTCGGCTCTCTTGGAGACCCTGAAATGGAGTCCTGTATGGGGCTCCAGTAGGGGACTCCATAATTCGGTTGGGGGACTTCAACGAGCACGTGGGCCATGATGGAGACACCTGGAGATGCGTGATAGAGAGGAACGGCCTCCCTGATCTTAACTCGAGTGGTTGTTTGTTGTTAGAGTTCAGTGCTAGTCATGGATTATACATAAGGATGCTCATGAGTGTACATGGTACCAGAGCACCCTAGGCCGAAGGTCGATGATCAATTTTGTGATCATATCATTGGATCTGAGACCGCATGTTTTGGACACTCGGGTAGAGAGTGGGGCGGAACTGTCAACCGATCACCATCTGGTGCCAAGTTGGGTCAGGGGGTGGGGAAAGACTCTCGACAGACCAGGAAAGCCCAAACGAGTAGTGCGGGTGAACTGGGAGCGTCTGGAGGATAGCCCAGACCGAAAGATCTTTAACTCACACCTCTGGCAGAGCTTTTCTGACATCCCTGTGGAGGTTGGGGGCATTGAAACAGTGTTCAAAGCTTCCATTGCCGAAGCTGTGGCGGGGAGCTGTGGTCTAACGGTCTTCGGTGCCTCAAGGGGCAATATCCCTCGAACACCTTAGTGGACACCGGTGGTCAGGGAAGCCGCCTGACTGAAGGAGGCCTTCTGGGATATGTAATCCCGGAGGACTCCGGAGGCAGTTGCCAGAGTACCGGTGGACCCTGAAGGGCTGCGACCTCTGTCATGAAAGAGGCAAAAAAGCGGGTGTGGGAGGAGTTCGGGGAAGCCATGGAGAAGGACATTCGGTCAGCACCAAGGTGTTTCTGGAAAACCGTCCCCCACCTCAGGAGGCGGAAACGGGGAATCATCCAAGCTGTGTACAGCAAGGATGGGACACTGTTGACCTCAAATGAGGAGGTAATTGGGCGATGGAAGGAACACTTTGAGGAACTCCTAAATCCCATTAACACGCCCTCAATAGTAGAGGCGGAGCTGGAGGCTGATGGGGAAGCATCATCAATCTCCTTGGCAGAAGTTACTGAGGTAGTTAGACAGCTTCACAGTGGCAAAGCTCCGGGGATTGATGAGATTCATCCAGAAATGTTGAAATCTTTGGATGTGGAAGGGATGTCTTGGATGACACGCCTGTGCAACATTGCGTGGGAGTTGGGGGAAGTGCCTAAGGAGTGACAGACCGGGGTGGTGGTTCCCCTGTTCAAAAAGTGGGACCAGAGGGTGTGTGCCAATTATAGGGGTATCACACGGCTCAGCCTACAAGTCTACTCAAATGTGCTGGAAATGAGGGTTCAGTAAATAGTCGATCCTCAGATTGAAGAGGAACAATGTGGATTCCGTCCTGGTCGTGGAACTACCGACCAGTTCTTCACTCTTGCAAGGATCCTGGAGGGGGCCTGGGAATATGCCACTCCAGTCTACATGTGTTTTGTGGATCTGGAGAAGGCGTATGACCGGGTCCCCAGGGAGATACTGTGGGAGGTGCTGCGGGAGGATGGGGTGAGGTGGTTCCTTTCTTAGGGCTATCCAATCCCTGTACTTCCCAAGTGAGAGCTGTGTTCAGGTTCTCTGTAGTAAGTCAGACTCGTTCCAGGTGGGGGTTGGCCTCTGCCAAGGCTGCGCTTTGTCACCAATCCTGTTTGTAACGTTTATGGACAGGATATCGAGGCGTAGTCGGGGTGGGGTTACAGTTCGGCGGGCTGAGGATCTCATCCCTGCTTTTTGCAGATGATGTGGTCCTGATGGCATAATCAGTCTGTGTCCTCCAGCACTCACTGGACTGGTTCGCAGCCGAGTGCAAAGCGGTTTGGATGAGGATTAGCACCTCTACATTTGGAGCCATGGTTCTCAGCAGGAAACCAATGGAGTGCCTCCTCTGGGTAGGGAATGAGGTGTTACCCCAAGAGAAGGACCCCCAGGTACCTTGTTTGCGAGTGAGGGAAAAATGGAGCAGGAGATTGGCCAGAGAATCTGAGCAGCGGGGGCAATATTGCATTTGCTTTACCACATTGTTGTGACAAAAAGAGAGCTGAGCCGGAAGGCAAAGCTCTCGATATACCAGTCAATTTTCGTTCCAACCCTCACTTTTCGTCATGAAGGCTGGGTCATGACCGAAATAACTAGATTGCGGGGTATAATGAGTTTTCTCCTAAGGGTTTTCTCCTCCTGGCATCTTCCTTAGAGATAGGGTGAGAAGCTCAGTCATCCATGAGGAACTCTGAGTGGAGCCGCTGCCCCTTTGCATCGAAAGGAGCTAGTTGAGGTGGTTCGGACATTTGGTAAGGATGTCCCCAGGACGCCTGCCTAGTGAGGTGTTCCAGACACGTACTGCTGGGAGGAGACCTCGGGGTAGGCCCAGGACTAGGTGGAGAGATTATATTTCAACACTGGCCTGGGAACTCCTTGGGATCCCCCAGTCAGAGCTGGCAAATGTAGCTTGAGAAAGGGAAGTTTAAAGTCCCCTGCTGGAGCTGCTGCCGCTGCGACTCGATAACGGATAAGTGGATGAAGATCAATGAAATGAAAAGCTATTTAATTATTTGCGAAGATCTCACTCAGACCCCCAAAAAGCTCAAAATGTAACCAAAAGTCTTCTTTGTTTGTGATCCATTTGTGCTGTTAAATGTTGTCTGCGCTCATAAGCTACTTTTCTTCTGGATAGTGCATTGGCTTTCCACTCTTTCCACTATTGCTGTTTCATTACATCTTCAACTGTATCAAGGAAGTTCGAAGAAAAAACAAAACCGGCAAACTTGCACAAATGGATCACAAATTATTCAGTCTATTTTGAGTGAATTTGGAGACATGTTGGGAGACCGATTGACCTGATTGTTCTATAAAGTATTGTTTAGGATTAATATCTAATGACAGCAGCCTAAATGATTATAAGCATTTTACCTGTATCAAACTCAAATATACGTCTAAATAGGCTTAATTGTTTGTGCAGCTAAACTGTTTATTTGGGCTGCTATAATTTCTGATGTATTAAAGAATATTTTGTATGTCACATTCAATCAAAATATGCCGAATTATTTGTGCTCCCTTGGTGACGATAAAGGTTAGTTTATGCGACTGCCTTTTTTATTCAGAATAACAGCAATAGGGAAATGTGTAAAGCCAGTGAGATATCCAGTAGAAATGCTATACCCAAAAAAAACCTTAGCGGCACAAACGATGGAGCCCATTTTGAGTCAGATTGGAGCATGTAGGGGGGCTGAGTGATGTCATCGCCTACAATTCAACAGCACAAACCAGCACAAACAAAGAACAAACGATTGAGAATATTTTGCTGGAAGATGTTGTGGTTACGTTGCTTTTGAATATTGTTTTAGATATATATAGATATATATAGATAGATAGATAGATATATATAGATATATAGATATATAGATATATAGATATATATATATAGATAGATATATATAGATATATATATGTATAGAACTTTATTCACTTATAAAAGTCAGTTTTGCAGACATTATAAAACTGTGTTCAGGCATGTCCAAACGTTTCTTTCTCAATCAGTACTACTACACCTAGGCTATTACCACAGCATACTTTAGGCATATAGGGTGAGATACCTCAGTGTATTTTATCTTAGTATTTCTCTAGTTCTTTGCCATTTTTGTTAAAAGGAAATGGTAATTTTTACCTTAATCATATGTTTTGATGGTCTAACCCAAAGGTTTTCAATGTGTGGTCGCATGCCTCCACAAGGGGTAGACCAAAATTATTTGTAATGTAGTCATAAGCCATATCTTTTATAACAACTCAGTGTTAAGATCAAGTCTCACGTTTGTATAAAAAAATATTCAGATCTTATAATTTACTGGAAATGTCCAGTAATTTCCAGGCTGGTCGCAAATAACGAAAACGAGAGCTATATTGTTTCAAACTTTGAAACACTTTGCAAGAATGCTAAACAGAAGGAAGAAGTCTGGACAAAGATGCTTGTTGTAAACAACCATTGTTGTAAAAACACAGAAGTCTAAGCTGAGAGCTTCATTTTGTACAGAGCAAGAGTTAATCCTAATAAGCCGGAGGTTCATGTAGATACTATAATCAGGAATGTGTATCGATACCAAGGCAGATGCTTGCTCAGAACGCCATTAATGACCAACCATACACGCGTTCCAAACGCCTGTAATGACACATCAAACAAACGTCTATTGTACATTTAAATAAATTTCAATAAATAATGCTTATTGTTGTCAAAAAAGGATTGCATTAACAAATTGCATAATATGGATCTAGACTTTTGTACATTTTTATTGGTCTATTGCAATGCATTGATCCTTTTTTGAGTGAATTTGGAGCATGTTGGGTGCTGAGTGTCCTCGGAATGATCCATGAAATATTTTTATATATAAAATAATGACAGAAGCACAATCGGAAATTTTAACTGCATAAATCACCACACAGAGAGCACAAACTTTTGAACCGGTCTTGCAGAAGTTTTGCATTGGGTAAGAGGGCTACTTTAAAAAGGTAGAGCACCTTTTAGTTGTGGATTTCAATTATCTTCAAGTATCGAACATTCCCTTGAAACAAAATGTCAATATACAGATTGGATGTCAGTGCCATTTGAATGTTTTCTTGTACCTTATGAGGAAACATATAGTTTTATTTATCTGCACTGATTTCCCGGGTCTGCGAAAGAGCTACTCCATGCGTCAGTGTCAATTTGGTAATTAGCATTGTAGGCCAGTACAAAAAAATACAATGTTTTTCATTTTGTAAAAATATAGATAAATGCTGATATACAGTGGGGAGAACAAGTATTTGATGAGTTGAGCAGAAGAACAGAAAACTCTCAGTTTAGATTATCTCTCTGTAGGTTAGGCTCTGATAACCACAGGAATGTTTACATTGACCATTTGGCATGGTGGTTACTGTCTCGGAAACCTGATATTTGCGAGGTAAACACGCCCCTCAATGTATACATGAGCTTGTAACCAACATTACAGGGAGAAGAGACTGAGTGAAAACGGACTGAGGTTGTGTAAGGAAGACCAGGTCCGTATCCTCATGAACAAGACTATCTAATGCTGCCATAAATAAATGAATTACTCTCTCCCTTGACAACCGGGTACGCAACATTGTTTCAATCACTATACGAAACATCTGATTTCTAACATAACAAGCAAGAAAACATTTTACTTTCATAACAGGAACTGGCCTCCTCAGTTTAACGCTTACAAAGTGTTGCTAAAAGTTGATGAGATGCAACACAGTGATAAATATTCCTGTCACAACTTTTTTGAAACTTCAAAATGGGCATATATTTTTCCAAAAAACAATAGAATCTCTCTGTTTCAACATTTGATATGTTGTCTATGTAATATTGTATATTCAATATAGGGAGTAAATGATTTGCACATAATTGCATTGATTTATTTTATTTGACATATTTTACATAGGCAGCATTCCAACTTTTTTTAGAAACCGAGTTGTAATATCTCAATTTCTTTCGAACAAACAAATTAGGGTTGCGTTAATGTGACCTATAACGTGAACAATTCAATTGAAAAACAAACTGAAATCTTTGAGGGAGAAACATTTTAAATTAAAAACTCACAATAACCTGGTTGCATAAGTGTGCACACCCTTAAACAAATACTTTGTTGAAGCACCTTTTGATTTTATTACAGCACTTGTACTTCTGTTGAAGACATGCTTTTGTGGATTTGTGCTTTGTGTTGTGTTGTTGTCATGCTGAATGGTGAACTTCATTTTCAGCTTTCTAATGGACACCTTAAGGTTTGGTGCCAAAATTGCCTGGTGTTTAGAACTGTTCATAATTCCCTCCACCCTAAGGCCCCGGTTCCAGCTGAAGAAAAAACGCCACAAAGCATGACGCCACCGCGATTCTTCACTGTGGGTATGGTGTTCTTTGGGTGATGTGCAGTTATGTTTTTGCGCTAAACAAACAGTACCTTTTGGAATTATGGCCGAAAAGTTCAACCTTGGTTTCATCAGATCATAACACATTTTCCGATGTGCTTTTGGGAGACTTGATGTTTTTGCTAACTTCATCCTGGACTTGGATGCTTCAGTCTTGCCACCATACCCCATAGCACATTCATATGAAGAATACAGGAGATTGTTGTCACATGTAGCACACAGCCAGTACTTTTCAGAAATTCCTGCAGCCCCTTTAATGTTGCTGTATGGAAGCCTCCCTGCCCATTTTTTCCATTTTTCAGTATTTACTATATATTTTTGTACTCTATATATTGCATATATAGCGTAATGTTTTCGGTGATAGTACATACCCTAATCTGATGGTCTTTATACCAGTCATATTCGTTTTGTCTCGCAATCTCTCTTTAAAAATAAATGTAATTTTAGGCTACTAAAAGCGGATGAGATGTAGTTTGAGGTTATTACATTTTAATGAAATATTTTGACAAGCTTGGGTGTAAAAGAAAACTATGATCCACCCTGTTTTTCCGACCTTACTCATCTCCACGTTGTCTGGATCTGTGTGGTCCTGCATGCAAGGTTGCCAGATTTCATTGGCCATAAATTGTATTCTGCTACAGGCTCCAGAAAAAAAATTGACCCGCCCAAGCCCATGAAAAATACCGCAATTGATTAGGAGACACACCCCACCTGGCACCACGCAATATGGAATACGTTTCCTCCTACTGTCATTTTAGCTGCAGTGTTTCGCTTGTACTTTGTATATTAGCGCAAAATCAAGTTTTACCATGCTAACACACAGATGCAGTATGACATTTTGGGAAGGCTGTTGCCTTTGAATTCAGGAAAAACCCTGTGTATAGATATTATATAGAATGCCACCAGCCAAAGTGGCTAGTAAGTGTGACTCCGTTACTCGCCACAGCCAAATTCTACCCGCATTTGGTGGGTGGGCGGGTGCCAATGTCAAGACCTGCATATTGGACTTTATCAAAGAAATCTGGTAGGAAAAAGCATTGTAGCAACATTACAAAAATTCCGACATCTGAATTATGATTCAATAAGGTCAGAGGTTGTATGACAGTTGGGAGTTTATAGAATCTAACACTGCAACATAGCAAACCAATTAATAGGATTATACTAGAAGTTATTCAGCTGATTTGAATGTTAATTATGGCCATACAGAAACAGATACAGGCTTGATTTAAAACCAGTAACATTACTTGTCAGTGACTGTAATTAGCTGAGGCTATACCAGAAAGGACAAACCCCTAGGACTGACAGCGCCAGCACCCCACACTTCACTCAATAGACCACGGACCCTAATTAAAAGACTTTATACAAATTTAACAAATGAGTTATAAAAACAACGTCGCCCCCCCACAGTTGTCCGAAAGGGGTATAAAAGCAATATATACCAAAACAACTGTTTGAACCTGTCGGTAAACGTTTATTTCGGCAGTAAAGATGGCAATTTTGGCATAGTTATCTATGGAGTTTGCTCCCCTTTGCAGACAGCCTCAAATGGCCATTCAATTAATTGCATTTTTGATACTTCCACGTAGGCTTCATTTTTCTGCCTCGGAGCTGGCCCCTCTGTGTCAACGTTCCCACAGATGCCCCCCATTGGCCATAATTTTTTTATTGTATGATTTTGTCCTGTATAACGAGGCATGCCCCATTGTGGACCGCCCCCTTGGAACTGGAAGTAGGTGAGCGGTATCTGTATGTTGCTTTGTATTGTTTATTAGAGATTCAGAAGTGAAATTGGTGACACGGAATAGATTACTGTACGGGGCTAGGGATCTGAAAGTCGGCAATAATAATGCAATATAAAAGACTGAAGTTACATAGCCTCCATTAGTTAACAGTTTTAAAAAATAAAACGGTATAAATCTGAACAAAGACACTTAGTATCAAACATAATTCAAACAAATATTTAAACAGTGATTAGTGCTTGTTTTTTTGTATAGTCTTGGGATATAGATTTTAGTAGCCTAGACAGGGCTTTCAATTCTCTAGTAAACTGCATAATAAATCAGCAAATCAGTTAAGCTTATTCTTAAAAAATCATATTTATTAAAGTTATAAAGATTATCATCTGGGTGAACCATTTATGACATATGGCAAATGTCGTCCAATAATACTTTGCAAACAATCGGTCTGAACACATACAGTACAGTGCTTTGAATATATTGGCCAAAGTTAAAAGCCATAATGGCCACAATATTATATCTCTTTATCGGTGGGACCTGGAGTGATTACGTTTGGCATACATGCTCACGGTATTTAGTCCTGCTTTCCTGTAAATGATGGTTAATTTTTATACCTGTATTACATTTTATATGTGACAAAAGCAACTTACACAGACACATACCCTGCCGTGCACACACTCACCCTGTCCACAAGCTTATCGAGTTCTGATTTGGCAGGGAAGTACCTCTTGACCCTGTCACGGACCCTGTCGCGCATCTCCGTGCTGGGGCTCTGACAGTCCTCACCCTCTGGCAAAGGAGAGGGTGTACTCATGGGCATGGATGACAAAGTATCAAGCAGTTCACAGATGAAATCTGCCGCTCGCCCGGAACCATTCAAAACCAACCAGGGAATATTCTTACTCAAAGAGAGATCCATCCTCTAGGGGAGAGAGAGAAAAAAAGAGACTTACCCAAGTATCTAGCTGTTCTGTTCCACCTTAGCTACATTTTCTAAAAAGGCAAGTGTGTAACCTGACCAGTAACCACTGTCCAACAATGTTATTGGCACAATTCAGTTTGGTATTGCCTGTCGCCCAAAAACATAAATAGCCACATAGTCAAACTCCCATCCAGAGAAAATAGACAACATGAAATTATGCTTGCATTACATCTGATTAATCGTCTACAGTGGCGAAGTATAAGAAAATTTGGTATGCTACACAAAGTCTCACGAGGCCACACCTGCAAAACTTGTCTGGACTCCTTGGCCTGGTCTAAGAGGCTAGCTACACCAGACAATGTTGTTTATATAGCCTAGCAATTAGATTATATTACAGATTTCTAAACCAACAAGGTAAATGCAGTCAAATGCTTACCTATGGTCTCAGTCACAAACACAAAATGGTAAATGTAAGACAAAATAAAATACATATATGAAATAATTACAATAATACGTTATGGAGGGTACATACACAGCTATATTTAAGAACAAAATCAAATGAAGTCAGTACATTCTGGAAAAATAGCAACATCACCAATTATCAGATAGAAATAATAGAATAAATGTTCATGCTTTCGCAATGAATACAAAAGCACAACTATTTATTTAAAAGGTTTTAAAAATACTATTATAATCTAGAAGGTCAAATGTTTTCTTCTGTAAACCATGAGCAGCTCTCAAGGCACCAACGTCCTGAGAGAAGTGTGTTTATACATTGTAGGATCTGAGCATTAACAACTACAATATGAATGTACGTTTCATTGGAAGTGAATGTGCCTAGATAATGAGATTTACAGAAACGTCTTTGTTTAGTTTCTCCCTGTAGGTTGCACTTTGGTAACCACAGGAATGTTTATATTGACCATTTGGTGTGAGGGTTACTGTCTTGGCTTTGCTAGGTAAACACGCCCCTCAAGGTATTTAACAGCTGGTTAGCCCCCATAATAGTGAGTAGAGAGACAAGGAGAGTAGGGATTACTCTCTCCCTTGACAACCGGGTTCGCAAGTTATTATTACTACCACTATACGACATTGCTGATTCCTAATAACATCAGAGAACCAAAAGTCAAAAGTGTGACAGACAAGCAGGCAAACAACAACGGATTCCCAATAATGAATGCTTTAAGCAAAGAGAAAAACACATTACTGTGAAGGGCTCTGCCGCCCCGCCCCGCATGTCAGGTGTACTAAGTGCCAGTCAAAGATGATGGCAGCAGGGCACCTCAATTGACACACCTGCACCTCATCTGTTATTAAGTGGCTTTTAAATTCCCAGTTTATCACCCGCACCTCACTTGTTATCGTGTCTTTTCAGTGTTTGTGACCATGTGGTGTTGTCCTTTTTTGAGATAAAGCATAGAAATGTTGTTCTCATGTTGTTGTTGTCGTCATTTACCTATTTTCCTTTTCGCCTCTCCTTTCACACACAAACTACCCTCACACCTCACAGATTAACCATACCAGAGGCATTTCTTCTTTAGCTTTTTCAACAGAATCCTTTGTTTTCTGTATTTTTGTTTCTTCCCATTGTTCCCATCGAGATGAGCCAGGGTGGGCTCGAGAATGTGGCTGGATCCCTGCGGAGTGCGTCCAAGCAAGAGGACAGACCCTGCGCTACTGAAGGGTATATCACCGGTTTGGTAAAAGCGTTCAGACAAATTATGTCTCACATGGCAGCATGGTCAGGAGGGGAGAGCCCTATTGAGCCAGCAGGTGCTGCTGCGCCTCCCATCACTGACCGTGTGGAGTCTAGGTGTGCACAGGTAGAGTCTTACCTGAAAAATATGATGGTAATCTGGAGGGATGTCGGGATTTCCTTCTACAATGTGAATTGTAATGGAGATCAGCCACACTCAGATTATGAGAAGGTGATCACAACAATCACTCCCCTCACTGGGCATGCCCTTGAATGGGCAATGGCATTGTGAGATATTGGGTCTGCAGACTGAAATCATTTCCTGGATTCATCCCTCAGTTCCAAGCTGTGTTTAACTACCCCGCAGAAGGGTGGGATGGCGGAAAGCATCTTATGCGCCTTAGTCATGTAATGAGCATGGCCTCGGAGTACGCAGTCATTACGGATGGTGGCAGCGTCCAGTGGCTGTAATGAGCTCTTCGGAGCTCATTCCAGGGGACTGGGGACTGAGGTTCAGATGGAGCAAGTGTGTGTCAGCAATTCCATGCCACTGCACGGTTACATTGCCTGGGTTATTGCCATTGACGGGCATCACCAGGACCGTGACCGTATGGCGTGCCATGCTCATCCATCCTCCTCCAAGGAAAAGCCGGAAACTAAGCCCATGGTGTTGGGAATCATGAGGCCCACCAAGGGGCACTTCCGGAAGGGGTGTGCCTTGGCACACGCGTGGAGCACGAAGGAAGTGAGTAGCTAGGCGGCACAGAAGTTACCTTGCAAGTTGATAATACTGCAGGCCCTTTCTGTTTTGCGGTTGTGTTGTAAGGGGGCTTTCCCTCTCATTCCTCCACAGCTGATTGACTCAGGGGCTATGGGGAGCTTCATTGACCATTCCCTGGTATCTGCTCTCAGGCTGCCTTTAGATAGGTGTCCGGTTGGGTCCGGTTCTATTACCCATTTGACGCACCTGCTCACTCTAACCATCAACGGCTGCCAGTGAGAGAGACTGGAATTGCTGGTGACGTCACCCATACCAGCATCATCCTAGGTCTTCTGTGGCTCCAAAAACACTAGCCCAGCATCGCCTGGAGTAAATGGAAGATTTTAGGCTGGTCATCTTTTTAGGCTAAATCTCGGCGTAACCCTCGACCCTGATCTCTCTTTTGACGAACATATAAAATATATCTCAAGAGTTGCTTATTTTCATCTTCAAATCATTGCAAAAATCAGGAACTTTCTATCAAAAACTGATGCGGAAAAACTAATCCATGCTTTTGTTACATCAAGATTTGCTTACTGCAATGCTCTTTTTTCCGGTTACTCTGATGAATCAATAAATAAACTTCAATTAGTGCTGCACACGGCTGCTAGAATCCTAACTAGAAAAAAAATATTTGAACACATTACTCCAGTACTAGCTTCTTTACATTAGCTGCCTGTTAGGGTTAGGGCTATGTTCTATTGTTAACCTATAAATCAATGAATGGACTTGCTCCTACATACCTCGCTGAAAAGATCCAGCCATACATACCTACACGTAACCTTCGATCACAAGATGCAGGCCTTTTAACTGTACCTAAAATGTCTAAACAAACAGCCGGAGGCAGGGCTTTCTCTTATAGAGCTCCATTTCTTTGGAATGACTTGCCAATCAAAATTAGAAATGCAGACTCAGTGCAAACCTTCAAGCGTCTACTAAAGACTCATCTCTTCAGCCTGGTCTATGATTAAGTGTAGTCTGGCCCAGGGGCATGAAGGTGACCAGAAAGGCCTGATACTGTCCACCCTTGCGGTTTTGCCAGGTGGGCCCTCATCGCCACTGGGATGCCCTCCCTCCAAGGCCATTCGGGGGCGTAGTCACTGGCTTGTTGTTGTCTCTCTGTTGCACACTTGTGCAATTGGGCTGTGCACTGCTGGCAATATTCGGCCCTCATTCAGGATGGTTGCGGTTGGTGGGTGTCCCTTTGGTTGATGCTTGGCAATGTGGGTGGATTGATTTCCTGCCTGTTGGGCCCTGTCCGCGGCCTCCTCTGGATAGGGCCACAGTGTCACTGGACACCCCTGGCTCAGCCCCAATGTCTTACGCTGCTATATTTTTGTGCTGGGGGTGTAGGGTCTTAATTTTTCCAGTTTTCTGTCGTTTTAAACTTAGGAGGACATGAGGTCTGGACCCACATCTAGGGAGTACCAGGCTTGACTCGTTTGCGGTCCCCGTCCAAAGTCCTCATGGTTGTGTTGCAGATCAAGACGATACCTGGCGATTTCAAGCTGCCACTCTGCTGATCCACTGTCCTTGTCCCTCCGGTTTTGCCTCCGATCTGGACTAGGTTTAAATAGACGTCCAGGCTCAGCCCACATGCATTGAACTATTAAAATTCGAACTCTTAATATGTTCACGCGGCACAACCAGAAGAGGACTGGACACCCCTCGGAGCCTGGTTCCTCTCTAGGTTTCTTCCTAAATTTGGCCCTCTTAGGGAGATTTTCCTAGCCACTGAAGTTCATCACTAATGTTGTTTGCTCCCTGGGGTTTAAGGCTGGGTGTTTTGTAAAAGCACTTTGTGACAATTGCTGATGTAAAAAGGGCTTTATAAAATAAATGTGATTGATTGATTGATCAAAGTGTTGGAAGACTTGCTTGTCCATCGTGTGGAGAGCACGGATGGTGCCCTCCAACCAACACTTCTCCAGAGTACACAGACCTGAGCGGGGAGTTTTCCAACAAGTAAGCGGGTTATTGTGTGCTGCCTTTTTTGAGATAATGTATAGAAACCTTTTCTTATTTTCTTTTTTGCCTCTCTTTTTACACACATGCTACTCTTGCACCTCAACGTTTCTTTGTTTTTATTGTGGCCCACAAATAAAATGTATAAATTATGTTGCTTTCAAAAGATTAGAATTTGGGTCTTCCGTGTGAGAGGCACTCTTCTGTCACAAGGCTGGTTGAAGGACACAAACGCAGAGGCGAACGGGTGAAGGTACTCCATGATTTTATAAAGAAAGAAACAAAACAAACTTAAAGCAGCTCCAGTGACTGGGTAACATAGCATACAGCTGAAAACCAAAATGAACCACACCAGCGTGAGCAAACCTTCAACTTAAATAGGTTCCCCAATTGGAGGCAACAACCCACACCTGCCTCCAATTGGGGGGACCCAATCACATAGAGATGCCTATGCATCTCTTCTTGTCCCGTCCTGACTATGGTCCCAGCCAGTGCAAAGATGGCTAGCGGCATAGCCAGGACGTGACATATTTAACCACTACGCCATGGCATTACAAATTTCAGCATAGTGTTAAACTGACTACGTTTCATATTAACTTTACCGCCATCTATGAACTGTATGGATTTTGCCACAGGCCATTTAAAAATTGTATTAGCCAGTAATGTTCTTACTAGTACCTACTAGCTTCCTAGGAATATGCATAAGACATGAGCAATTGCTAGCAAGACTGAAAATGAACTTTTCCATGCCAGAAAGTCGCAATATAACCGTATGCAGTTTTAAGGCTTACATAACGTAACTACTGTATGTTGTAAGTAGCAAATGTGTTTGTTTCTACTGACCCAAAACGCATGCACGGATGGGTACACATGCACGGATGGGTACCGTAAACTGTTTTATTTCAGGCTTACAATTATGTAGTTGTATTAAAAACGGAAGGTTTTAGCCAGAAAGGTTTTCGTCTATACGGAAAAATTCATAATGCATCCTTCGCTTTGCCTGTGAGGAACACATGACCTATAGTTTGCAGGTTTGCTTTGCTAACCCCAACGCTATTTAACAAGGGATACTCAGTCAGTCAGTCAGTCAGTCACACACTCCTCAGTAAAACATTCACTCTTCTAAATCGGCTCCGCTTACGCGGTCCGGCAAAGACTGAGGGAGAGAGGAGGAATTAAATGTTTTGATCATGGACATTAAAGTAAGTTAGTGTTAAACTGATTCAAAGATTATGATAGTAATTTAGACATGGCTTACCTCTAGCATGTTAGCTTCCCCAGCGATGAGCATACAGAGCACAGGGATATCTATACTGCCACTACCTGGAAGAGAACAGGTTAGAGGTTTTTAGTCATAAGTCATTGATCAGATGACATTGTCTATGTTTGATTTACTACGAGTAAAAATGATATATTTTATTCTCCCACAAGTATAGTGGGTTTTGAACAGTGAGTTAAACATATTTCTTATTGTAAAAACATTTTTTTTAAATTATGAATGAATATCGTAAGTGCTAGTACATCATATCCAGCATATTTTTTTATTGTTTATTTTTATACCTAGTTATTTCTTTGCTGATAAGCCCAGTAATAAAGCAATAAGAATCCAGAATACACAATACAGTACTGTAAACCCACTGGCTAATTACTGTAATGACTGAACATGACTTCCTGTGTGCGGATATACAGTGGTTTGCAAAAGTTTGGGCAACCTTGTTAATTTCCATGATTTTCCTTCATAAATCGTTGGTTCTTGGGATAAAAAAAAAATCAGTTAAATATATCATATAGGAGACAAACACAGTGATATTTGAGAAGTGAAACGAAGTTTATACCATTTACAGGAAGTGTGCAATGATTGTTCGAACAAAATTAGGCATGTGCATAAATTTGGGCACTACAATCAAAAAAAATAACTCAATATTTAGTAGATCCCCCTTTTGCAGAAATAACAGCTTCTAATATAGCTTCCTATGAGGGTCTGGATTCTGGTTGGAGGTATTTTGGACCATTCCTCTCTACAAAACACCTCGAATTCATTCAGGTTTGATGGTTTCCGAGCATGGACGGCTCTCTTTAAGTCACACCACAGATTTTCAATAATATTCAGGTCTGGGGACTGAGATGGCCATTCCAGAACGTTGTACTTGTTCCTCTGCATGAATGCCTTAGTAGATTTTGAGCAGTGTTTAGGGTCATTGTCCTGTTGAAAGAGCCAGCCCCGGCGCAGCTTCAGACTTGTCACTTATTCCTGGACATTGGTCTCCAGAATCTGCTGATATTTGGTGGAATCCATGCGTCCCTCAACTTTAACAAGATTCCCAGTCCCTGCACTGGCCACACAGGCCCACAGCAGGATGGAACCACCACCAAATTTGACTGTAGGCAGCAGGTGTTTTTCTAGGAATGCTGTGTTGTTTTTCCTCCATGCATGACGCCCCTTGTT
>JACXGJ010013724.1:0-15837 GCA_016801105.1 Esox niger | reverse complement strand
TATATATATATGTGTATATATATATATATATGTATAAAGCATTTCAATGCTTTAAAATGAGTACTGTATCAGCCAGACAGAGATACCCAAAGTTCCCAGTTCCCACTCAAATACGAACTCAACATACAGAAAGCACATGATAGAGAGCGAAAAACATTATTAGTGTTTGCTGTTGTTAAATGAGCTAGTGGATATGCAGAAGAGAGCACCATGAGGACAAAGTTCAGGCTAAGAGTTAGAATTATAGATGTATGGTGACTGACCACCCAACTGTGCCCAAATAGTTCTGTGTAGCTCAGCTGGTAGAGAATGGCACAGCCAAATCCAGAGTTGTGAATTTGCTTCCCATTGGGGAACAGGATGAAAGCAGTATGTAAATGAATGCAATAACTACTGCACATCACTAGAATGTGTAAATGATGCAAATGTAATCTAATGCTTTTACTGAATGACTGGGACCACCCAAATGGTGCTATAGTCATTTGATGCACAGGACAGGGAAAAATGACATCAGCCAGTTATAAAGTCTAGACGGAAAATATTAAGTGTACTAGTTCAACATTTAGCAATGCGGTAGGCTAAATGTCACACCGTTGACCTGTTGATAAAACATAACAGTCTATGAACCATGATTTTCTTTCTTTCTTTCTTTTTATAAGACAGACAAACACAAAACCAAGACATAAATTCAACCACAATATCAGGATGAAGCCTCTGCCACATATTAAAATATTCAATAAAAGGACACCATTTGCTTAAGACAACACTGGAGCCGCTGGGAGAATACTTAAAGACAACACATGATTAAGGTCACATGGGGAAACATGACATCTATCACATTCAACGTTCACATTCAGATAGATTTCAGCTAACCTCAACTTAAAAAAAAGAGCCCTATGCACAACCTTAAATTGTATAAGGCCAAGAAGAGCACAAGATGTAGTGGAGCCTAACCTGTCAATCGCCTCATCCCACCAATCCGGTGTGAATTACATGTCCATCTCCCAGGCAGATCGATGGCCCGCCAAACGTTGGGTAGTGCCAGCCCTCAACAAAACTTGCATATCTGAAGCAAAGGACAACTCATCACTCTGGGTACTTTATTTCCCCAAATAAATAAGATAACAGGCTGATTGACTTAAAGGACTTGGGTAAAACAATGGGTTAGAATGAAATAAATAAAGGAATTTGGGCAAACTATGCAATATACGCCTATTTCGGAAACGTCATGTCAGGAGGAGGGTGTAGCTTTTAAAAGGGCGGTTTTATTTTAATTACAAACTCAAACGCCAATTGGCATAGGCATTTGGCGATTTTACTGTTAAGAAGGAGTGCAATCGATGTCTGCGTAAGAGTTGGTGTCAAAGAGCCATGTTCCAGTGACTCATTGTATATAGACAATAGCAAGGGTGCAAACTTAGCATGACATTTCTTAATGAACTCAAAAGAAAACCAATCGAGCTCTGGAGCTTTCTACTCTGAATGGACTTGATACACTGCACAACCTCTTTGAGGCTGAGAGGGGAATCAAGGTCAGCAGGAACAGGACTCTCCAGATCACCCAGGAACTGAAGGCTTCATTGCTCCCCTTGGGATCTGAACTTAAACCACAAGAAAAGTCATTCATTTGGGGAATTGGAATTGAAGTTGCCCTGCATTTCAGTTGGTGAGCCAGTAGATGACCTGCGCTGTAACCATGCTCATAATAGGTACCATGTGAGTGTCATTCCGCATCTTCAGTCAACAATAGGTTAAATTCAGACTGCAAGTTTAAGTGTCGCTTATCCAGCTCTGGAGATTGCATCAAGGCATATTGGTGATCTAGTGTATAGATGGCTATAGAAAGTTCCTCCAACTTGGTATTTCATGTTTGTTTACATGAGAAGCGTAGGAAATAATGCCTCGTAGGTAGGTCATCGTAGATTCCCAAAAGGGAGTTTGAAGTACAGCCGGTCTGATTTAAAAAAGGATATTTTCAATGGAAGTGAAAATTAGGTCACAGAAGGCCGCATCAGATAGAAGAAGAGAGTTAAACCTCCAACAAAGAGAACATGGTTGTGCCAACAAGACTATGTCAATGGCCAGGGTACTGTGGTCAGATATTAAAATGGGTAAATATTCAGAGGTCACATTTGGAAGCAATGCCCGGTCAATATAAAACAGTCAGTATGAGAATGATGCACATGAGGGGTAATCTCTCACCCGGAACCTCCAAGTGTCCACATACCCATTTTCAGACATAAAATCTCAAAAGAACTTAGCAGAGGTTGTCATAGTTGGAGCAGGGTTTGAGCGGTCCAGAACCGGATCAATATCATTCCGATCCCCACCAAATATTAACAGATTTTCCTCAACAACTCACAGGCAAATTCAACAAAGTTGGGAGCATATACAGTGACCAAAATAACTGGCGTGTGCAAGATGGTGCCTGTTACGTCTAAATACGTGCCCTTACAGTCAGAGATTACATTACCAGCTGAGAAAGGAATTCTATGGCCAATCAAAATTGCAACTCTTCTGGCCTTGGAGTTAAAGAGCAAATGGAAGACCTTACTAAACATGGAGTTTTGCAGCCTTAAGTGAGGCTTAGTGCATAAATGAGTCTCGCAGAAATACCACATCCGCATTTAGCTTCTTCAAATGAGAGAAGACCCTAGACCTCTTGACAGAAGTATTCATTGATTTGGTATTCCAAGACAAAAACCTTATAGAAGAGCGCCCCTCTAGCCCAGTGATACCAGTGTTAGTTCCACCCACCGTATAAAATAATGAAAGGAAAAATATGAGAAAACAAGCCAAGCATTTGTTAAGAAAAGAGAGAAAGCGATGAAAGAAAAGGAAAAAAAAGGAAAAAACACAAAAATGAACAAGAACAAAAACACATAGATACAAATGTCCCTACCCCAACCATAACTCCCATCCAAACCCATAGTCTCCTTCCCAAATGGAGACAGCAGGGCATCATCATGCCCGGTTACAGTGCATGCCAGCAGAGTCTTTTCATCCCAATGTGGAGAGGCCCCATAGCATTCGCAACAGATCGAAACAGATAGCATTCAGGAAAGCCAGAGTAGGAAGCACAACAATCAGTGCACATAAACATAGGCCGATTATGTGTGATACAGCCCGCAAACATATCACAAAGGAATAACTGGGTTAAAATTTAAGTTACATTATACTCCTGATAGAGAAAAACGGTTGTACAAACCGACAAAAAAGTAGACAGAAGCCAAGCATTATTGATGTATGGAACCAGAAAAATTTAAGAATTCTACCGCTCAGGTAGCGTCGTAACAATATAGTAGCAAGCACTACATCACATAGCAGCATCAGCCAATGTAACACAATATTATAATGCTACTGACAGAAGGCTGAAAAAGGCAGTCAAATCGCACCTGCGAATACAACAATGATTAGTTAAGTGGCAGTCAAACCAGCGCTGGGCTTCTTTGTGAGAATTGAGCTGTAGCCTCTCCCCTCCATTTTCAATACAAAGATGGGCAGGATAGCAGAGATAGAATTTGACTTTCTTCACGTATAGGCTGTTTCATGTCAAGAAATGCAGGCCTTCTCCTAGGGACAGCAGATGTGAGGTGTGATGTTAATTCAGAGATGCGTCCTAAGCCATAATATCATAATAGACCTGTGTGGAATCTCTAAGGAAACACAGTACAGTCAAAGTACTTATTACAATTGAAAAGGGGTTTGGTAAGATACTGCCCAGCTGTCTTATGTCAACAATACATAGGTTTCACCCACAGGGCGGGCTGTCCCCCCACCTTATCCTTCCTGCCCTAGGTGTTTACGGTCAAGAGGGGTAGGGGGACATCGTAAAAGACAGTCAACCACATTCCTGAATAACAAAGGACAGATACCCTTACAGGTTTGGGCAAATTAACAGATGGTCAGAGGTCATAATGATCCACTACAGACATGTCAGAAACAAAGATCAGAGTTACCCACCAGGCAATAGTGATGGAGACATTTCTCAAATCTACATTAGTTGAAGAATTTCCATAACAGAGGTCAGGGAAAATGAACACCTTGGACCTCAGTGTAGTGTTGTAGGTCTTGGTTTTGCATTCGGAGGGTATTCTCTTGTCCTAGAAATGTCCTGGAAACGATAAACCACCTGGGCCCAGTGGTGTCGCCTCCACCCATAGGAGGAGGGTCGATGCGATGAGACATCTCCAGTTTCAGGTGAGCAGGAACAAGAGTGGAACCCAACACTTCAAGAAAACAAATGATATCAGCCATGAATCCCACCGGGTCACTACCTTCCAACTTCTCTGGAATTCTGACCACCCAAAGGTTGCAGCAACGTGAACAGGCCTCCAGGTCATCATTCTTGTCCACCGGTTTTTGATTCTCAGATTGGTCAGACAACCGATTCCTCAAGGGACACTATGCGGTCACTGTAGCCACTTGGTATTCGAAGGCATCTATATGGCGAACCTGGTCCTTAGAAGCGGCTCGAATACCATCCAGAGTAGAAAAGAACAGGACCAGAGCCACCTCAATAGCAGGTGCCAAAGCTGTCAATAGACTACCTCAACTGAACAGCTATGAGAGTCATAATATCCAAAACTAGAATAGAGTGGAAACCCTAGAGGTCTGAGAGATTAACCGCTCTCTCTGCGCCATGTCAGTCAAAGTCAGCCATTATAGGCAAAACGCTGTAGTGCTCTTGTTTTTCAAACATTCTGACACTAAAATTAAGAAGCTAAGAGACAAACAAGTCAAACCGTTTGGTATGGATTGAAGATAAATGCTAAAATAAATCTTAAATGAATCAGCAAATGCACGGGAGCCCCTACTCTCCACATGTTAAACCAGAACTCCCTTATTTTGTAATTTGGGGGGGGATTAATGGCAATTCAATCCAGCGATGGCGCAATAGGTAGCGTTGTGGACTAATAATTATTAATGCAAGATCGAACCCAGAAGAACTTTAGCAAACTTCTTGAGTTCTAACAATACTGTTTAGTGCTACTCATATAATTACTTTCATTTAGTGTCATATGACACTCTTGCCTTAATAATTCAAATAATTTGAACGAATGCACAATTTAAAAAAGCTATCTGGGAAGGCAAGAAGAACGTGGAACATGAACCCGCATTCTATTTCCCGTTCACAAAGCGGACACCTAACCATAATTCCACAAAGTCTTGAAAAATATTATAGGAAATACGTTGTGAGAAAGCATGCCTTTTCATGACAAAATGGGTGTATTTTAGTTCTATACTTGGGATGTATGAGATGTATGGACACAGAGAGTAATGTTGCTTTGCAAATATGTGCCATTTTCTTTCCATCCTTGGAAACTGCACAAAGGGCAATGGTTTGACATGTGGTGCTCATTACCTCACACGTCCCCCATAAATCCTGTTCATACATCCCATGTGTGGAACCAAGAATGTAGGGAGGTTGGATCGTACATTGCACTTAAATGATTGGAAGACAGCTAGATAGTGGAGGGGATGTGTTGAAAGTTGTCTAGTATAAATGTGCTGTTAAATACAAAGACATTTGGAGAAGCACAGAGACATCTGGAAAGACCACAAGAAACAGGGAAAGAAGGCTGAACATCTAAGACAGACATGTACTATATTTTGTGAATATAAAACAAGGAGCGCTTCTCCCCCTGACTTGGGACCATTATTATTCCGCAAAAGAGCCAAAAGCCAACAACGTCTATATAAGCATTAAACGTGATATTTATTCCTGACCTGCAGGTGACATCACTGTCCAGTGAGTTCAAAAGCCTTGTGAGAATTAACAGTTTTTCAGCCCAATTTGACAAACTCCTTGAATGCTTCAGAAAGCCATGACTTCCAATCACTACTGGCCACACATGGTGTTCAGAGCCATTGTGCTCATACATCCTCTACCATGTTCATCTCATGTTGCCCGATGGTCCCTTTTAACAACTAGTCATAAGCTGCTGATTAGCATCGGTTGGTCCTCCAATCCAGTCCTTTGCGTAGGAATGCATTCATGAGCAATCTCCTCCAGCCTAATAAAGCTCCTTGTCTCCCCCTGTTGGCAACCTGAAAAATCTCACTCAGAGCAAAACAAATAATAGCACAGCAAAAGCACATGTGCAGACCATTAGGCAGGAAGACTTTGTGCTCATAACGAGATCCTTAGTTTTTATCACCACATAATAATTTAATTTGATCTAGCATGGCTATGACTGCCTGTACAAAACAATAGCAAGACAACATACTGCTTGTTTACAACTATGAATGTTGTATTCTGCCATTGCTATTCATCTGTAATGCTGAATCAACTCCTATGAGATATGAATATTTTTTCTGTATCCACAAACTATCAGAAGTAGATTTATTTTGACATCTAGCATTCCTGCTAGAGTGTATTTTTCCCTACACAGGACTGTAAACAAGAATACCCAACTGCAAAGATCTAGTCAGTCTTTAAAGCAAAGCACCAGCTCTCAAGGTGAAAGATTTAGAGTCTGTCTCGCAATATAGCCTCACATCACACTGCATAACATGGCACATGCAGTCTGCCATGCTGATTTTCTTCCATGAATGCCAAGAACTAGACTAACGCCTTGAGAAAACCCTCAAGTGGCTGGCTAAGATGAGCCTTCCCCTTCCTTGGATAACTAACATTTCAATGTCACACTGGTGTCCTGCACCCTACAGTGTGAGAAGTTGCACAGCTGTTGTATTACTATACTGCAATTTACTGAACATCAGATAGATCTAGATTATTGAATATCTTGACAACACTCTCAGAAACGTGTTTTATCACGGGATTCATATGCGGAATTCCAAAATGTTCAATCAAGAACTATTTGATTGGAATGTAGACTGTTCATAAATAATGCAAAATTGTGGAACAATGTATGGTGCCATGTATTAATTATGGCTAGTAAACCCTAAAATACATATTATTTAAAAAAATCTAACAAAAAAAGCTTCATCATTTTGAGATTGTATTGTAATAAGCAAACTGTTGACTAGCAAGGCATTTCTTTGTTTGAATAAATGGCCAAGTAAATCTTCGTACCATCTACAGTATGTCTGACATATTGGTTCTCTTAGACCAAAAAGGTTCTCCCTGGAAACAGAAAAACTGGCTCTCCTATAGGGACAGCTGAAAGCATAGGCTGGGAATTAGTAAGATTCACTAGCTTGTGAAATGGCTAATTATATTAGCCAGGCTATTCCCAGTCTAACTAGCACTGTTGGTAAGGTAAATAGCTAAATTATAGCTACAGTTGTGCTCAAAGGTTTGCATACCCTTGGAGAATTGGTAATATATGTACATTTGTAAAGAAAACATGAGTGAACAGGCAAAACATGTCTATTTCTTATGAGATTTGCATTCAACTATGGGTCATTACAGAATGGTACAATAAGAAAACAAAACAGGGCAACAAAGCAAAAAATGAACTGACCCCTGTTCAAAAGTCTGCACACCCTTAGTTCATAATACAGTATATTACCCCCTTAAGCATCAATGACAGTGTGCAGTCTTTTTAAATATTTGTATATGAGACCCCGAATTCTTGCAGGTGGTACAGCTGCCCATCTGTCTTGGCCTCCAGGTCATGCCAGGTCTTTGGTCATCTTGCATGAACCGCACATTTGAGATCTCCCCAGAGTGGCTTGATGGTATTAGGATCAGGAGACTGTGATGGCCACTCCAGAACCTTCACCTTTTTCTGCTGTAAACACTGGAGGGTCAACCGGGCCTTGTTCTCAGGGTCGTGCTGGAAAGTCCAAGAGTTTCCCATGCGCAGCTTTCTTGCAGCAGAATGCAAATTGTCTGCCAGAATTTTCTGATAACATGCTGCATTCATCTTGCCATCAATTGTCACAAGATTCCCTGTGCCTTTAGAGCTCACACACTCCCAAAACATCAGTGAGCCACCAACATGCATCACAGTGGGGATAGTATTCTGTTCATTATAGGCCTTGTTGACCCCTCCAAACATAGTGCTTATGGTTATAACCATAAAGCTCTATTATGCGCTCGTTACTCCAAGTTACTGTGTACCAGAAGCTCTGGTGCGTGTCAAGGTCTTGTCAGGCATATTGTAACCAGGCTTTTTGTAGCATTGGTGCAGTAAATGCTTCTTTCTGGCAACTTGACCATGCAGCTCATCTTTGTTCAAGTATCATCGTATTGCGCTCCTTGAAATAACCACACCATCTTTTTCCAGAGCAGCCTGTATTTCTTCTGAGGTTACCGGTGGGTTTTTCTTTGATTCCCGAACAAATCTTATGGCAGTTTTGGCTGAAATCTTTCTTGATCTACCTGACCTTGGCTTGGTAACAAGAGAACCTGAATATTCTACTTCTTAATAAGTGATTGAACAGTACTGACTTGCATTTACAAGGCTTTGGATATCTTTTCATATCCTTTTCCATCTTTATAATGTCTCATTACCTTGTTTTGCAGGTCTTTTCTGCACCCCCATGGCTCAGTATCTAGCCTGCTCAGTGCATCCATGTGAGAACTAACAAACTCATTGAATATTTCTATACAGACACTAATTGTAATTTAAAAAGCCACAGGTGTGGGAAATTCACCTTTAATTGCCATTTTCAAGTGTGTATGTCACCATGTGTGTCTGTAACTAGGTCAAACATTCAAGGTTATGGAAACTTTTGATCAGGGCCATTTGGGTGATTTCTGTTATCATTATGATTTAAAAAGGAGCCACACAACTATGTGATAACAAATGGCTTCATATGATCACTATCCTTAAATACAGTTTTTTTTATATTTAAAAAATCAATGCCAATATTTCCCAATTTCTGCAGGGTATGCAAACTTAGGAGCACAAGTATATATAACCTAAAAGTGATGCTTAAATTGTAATACAACCTCACATTATACATCTATATATGAGGGTCCTTCGGCTTTCCTGTAAGTGGAGCTTGTTTTAATTGTTATTATTATTTATTTTATGTATAGGCAAAATAAATACAGTAATGTTGTTTTTCAGTTTCCCTACAG
The DNA here is from genome assembly GCA_016801105.1 of Esox niger. Classification (NCBI taxonomy): domain Eukaryota; kingdom Metazoa; phylum Chordata; class Actinopteri; order Esociformes; family Esocidae; genus Esox; species Esox niger. The sequence goes on along the minus strand of JACXGJ010013724.1, from coordinate 6,839 downwards.
GTGCAGACAAAAACCCTTTAAGAGTGTAGATTATCATATATTTGAATTAAATATTAAACTTCGCTAACACTACCTTACATAGTAGAAAAATAACATGCATATTACAAGGCTATTCCATCAACTGTAGCTTCCTCTACCTGTTGTATAAGACCTCAAAAAATGTGTTCTGTAATAGTGTAGTCATTGTAAATGCATGGTTCTTACAGGTTTCCTCGCTGTTCCTCAAGAGCAAGTGTTCTATTTATTCTGTTTATTAATATCGCTTTTTAAAACACTGTTGCCAAATTATTCATTTGTGATACAGTTTGGCTGATTAATAAACAAATCAGGCTCTTTGTGTCTGCAGAGGCAAATTATGTTCATTCTTATCAAACCAGCTGTACTGAAGCAATCATCTTTATTTGATATGTGCTTTACACACACAAACAAATGATGGATGTGTTAAGATTTTTTTTAAAGAAATTGAACATTTGCCCAAACAGCTTAGCTCTGAACTTATCATTTGAAAAGGTCCAATGTAAGTTACTAAAATACCGATTATTGAAAAAGAAAATCTGGATTGCACCGCCTGTGTAAATGCAGCTTTAATTTTCTTGATAGACCGAACAGACCTCTAATGTCCTAGAATGACCCCCTGTGCCACCCCGACATCCAAACATCCATTTAATTTCCCACACGCCAAGGGTGCCTTCTATCTCGTCTGTCTAATCTAGACCACCCCTTATAGTCTTTTCTTTGCCCTAGTTAATGCTCACACCTCCTCTCCCTCAGTCTGGGCTACAGTGGAGCCCAGCAGAGCAGACTGCTTCTAAAGATTTCAGTCAGTCAGTAGCCGATTTAGGCAGTCGCTAGCTAGAAGACATTTCAATTTGCCTTCATCCGAATGTTTGGGGTTCATCAAAATGTCATGGAAGATGCAAACACTTAGCCTGGAGTCACACAAACGACCTTAAGGAACAGATTTGTACCCCTTTGAGTAAGCAAGCATTCGGAGTGGAATAACCTACAGTCAACCAACCTACTGGATGAATCTCTCTAACAAACTATTTATAGTCCTTTCCCCTTAGTGAAAGCAAAAATATTCCTCTTCAGCCTGCATCGCTTTGAAGTGTAAGAGGATACTTGAGGTGGATTATTTATGGCCATGTAGATGGAGTTTAAATCCAGTTAAGTATCCACAAATGGTCTCCCAAGTACCCAACTGTCAGGATGTTGAAGAAGGAGAACGAAAACCCTCGGCATCCATTTTGATGTATGGCATATACGCATGTCTGTTACTGCAAGTCAGAAATTAGTAAGAGCACAGACTTCTAAAAGCCTGACTTTGGCACTCTGTCCCCTTTATTGACTTCATGTAGGCTCTATCGTAGCAGCATTTGATGGACACTGTTTGGCCATATGCTTGCTTTTTTATATGACACAGCAGCATTAGGGCTTGCACTAAGGATATGGTAATAGCATTGTATGTTTATCGCCACATACACAAATGCCAGAGCTCTGCATTTGAAAAATAGGTCATTTCCAGAGCTTCATGAAGCTTCCATGGTGCTACTTTGCCCTCCAGTGGCTCAAACATGAGCTGCATGAGATTTTATTTTCATGTCCTGTAGGCTGTAGACATTTCTATGGCGCTGTGTTGTGAAATAATCCCTTCACTTGCTTCAGTGGTCAAATGAAGTATGTTGGCAATCAGCACATACACTGAATTATAAACTGGTTGCTGATATAACCTGAATGCCGACAGGCTGATTGCTGTGGTACATGATAACGTATACCTGGTATGCCTTTACAGTATGTTTTACTGATCTAAGTGAGTTGGTAACCAGTTCAAAATCGCAATAAGATAGGGTCTCTGGGGTATGTGGTATTTTGCCAATTTGCCACGGCTGAGTGCTGTGTCCAGCCACGCAACAATGAATTGTGCCTAAGAACAGCTCTTACCCATTGTATAATGGCCATATATCACATCCACTCATGCTTTATCCCCTCGTGCCTTACAGAACTGGTGTGTATATTATTAGTGTGGCCCTGAGGGATACAGTAGGGAAATTCATTCTACCATCTTCCACATAAACCCAAAACACAACTTACTATTACTGCACAATTACCTTTACCTCATCTAGCTCACATTATATGCAGATAGTGGGAAACAAAACACAACATTTAACTCAGGTATGTTTTGCAACTCAAATCGTCAAGAGCAACATATTTTGTAGGGTACATTACAAGGCACACCCTGATGGCACAAACATATTCACATCTGAAGATAAGCAATAAAAAATAATTATGGTGTTTCTTTATTGTACCAATTGCGTATTTTACCCCATCTAATTGAGATGAATTTCTAATCGCCTCAAGGATTTGAAAATATGCCAGAAGCTTGAGGTCCTAACTATGATTCCGTCAACTAATTACAGTCCAAAGCCCTGAGAAGCACCACAGGTCTCAGAAGGATTTGCATATTTGCACTAGAGTAGAGCTTGGCACATATTTACAGTGTTTATCTAACATCCATCTAATTTAGAAGTGAAGACAAAATGTGCTGTTCTGCATGGCACTTGTGAAGTTACACTTTTTTGTGTTTTATTTAGCTACAGACGGTAATTTTCTGTTGAGGCAAAGGAAAAAACAAGCATATCTCTCTTGCTCCCTCCTCTCTTTCGCTGTCTAATTTATATATAAAATATTATATTTCTGTGTGACTCACTCCATCACATTTCAGTCCTTCAGTAGCCAGCCTTGAAAAAGAAACATTGATTTGGACTAGTGTGTCTGTAATCTGTTCCCATTGCATTAATATACTAGCTGTCGTAAAGATGAATGATCAGGCGATAAGTAGATGTTTACACCAGTTACAGTATATAAATGGCCCTGGCAATATTTTGGTGTATTTTGTTCTAAAAGTTAAACATATTTCTAACACATTTCCCAGTCTATTAGCATATGATTGAAAGCATACTAGATTGACCATACCTGACTCAAGTCAATACAAAATTGTAATTAGTAGTCTAAATTACAATAATATTGGCATTACAAAAATCCATAGTAAGTGTAACAAACAAACTGGGTTTGCTGCCATTTAATAAATAAAATAATAATGGAAAATAATACTCCATTTATATATTTGAAATGGGGTATTTCCATTTAAGTTAATGTCGGTCAAATTGCCTGCCACTTTTATAATTCCATTTGTTTCCTAAACAGAGGATTCCCCTGAATTCTAAGCAACTCCCCTCAAGATATATAAATATTCCGACATTTATTCGGAACCATGACATCTTCATTTCCATGCTAGTCCCTTACAACCTACCAGTTCATATGAGATTTGCAATTTGATTGTGTTGTTTTGTCTTAAGTACCAAATCTAATCCGGGCTCAGTTTGAGACAATTAAGCTGTTCCAGACTGCCATTACCCACTGATGAGAGAGAGGGAGGAAATGATAGGTGTGAAATTCAAATGGCCAAGCTCCTCGTTAGATGAGGAAGACTGCAATCTTGTGCTTTGTGATTTACATAACATTACACCACAGCTGCTAGGTCAGACATGGAGACAGACCAAGATGGGAATCAAGAATTGATCCCTGGAGACTACAGGTTTGAGCTGTATAATGTGCCGGAATGGAGAATCAGTGCATGTGTTACTACCGGGCTGAGTTGGAAATTCAGTTTGATGTGCAACAGAGAGGAATAGGAAATATTATACTTATATATTAATGTCTATAAATGTGATATAAAGTGATGCCACTGTTGATATTTGAAATGCAACAGTGGCATTGTTGTAGGTTGTTAAATAAATGTAACAACCTACAATGCAAACATACTATGTGGAAAAATAATACATTGGTAAATGCTTTAACAAACGGCATTTGCATATGTGTACAACCCCGTTTCCAAAACAGTTTTTATATACATCTCTGCGTAAGATGTATATAAAAACAGTATGCAATTATGTGCAAATTATTAAAACACTATATACAATAGAAAATAGTAGAAATGTATCATCTAACATATTGAAACTGAGACATTTTTGTGTTTATGAAAAATATATGCACACATTGAATTTGATGCCAGCAACATGTTAAAAAAATTTGGGACAGAAGCAACAGAAGACAGAAGCAACAGATGATTGGAAAAGTCATGTAAAACTAAAAACTAAACCTGATGTAATATCACACAACTAATTAGGTCAGTTGGCAAATGGTCAGGTACATGTTTGGTTATTAAGATATATTTCCATAGAGTCTTTTAGAAGTGAAGATGGGGAGGGGTTCACCACTCTGTGAAAGACTGTGCAGGCAAATAGTGCAACAATTTAAGAATAACTTTTCTCAACGGTAAACTGCAAGTCAATGAAAATGTGAAATCAGTTTTGGGAAACATGGACACCACATCCTCCTGAAAGGGACCATTCGGCTTCTTATAGTTCTTACCGTTCAAAAGCCAGCATCCGTAAAGTTATGAGGGTGTATTAGGGCACAAGAATAGGAAAACATTTCACCTTCAAAACTACAGCAATAGGTCTCCTCAGTTCCCAAACGCTGACAGAGTACTGTTAAAAGAAGAGCTAATGCAGCACAGTGGTAAACATGTTTCTGTCCTAACTGTTTGTGTGTTGCTAGCATCAAATTCAAAATATGCATGTATTTTTGCAAAAACAATAACATTTCTCAGTTTCAACATTTGATACGTTGTCTTCGTATTATTTAAATTATATATATATTATTTAAATTATATATATAAGGATAAATGATCTTCACATCGTTGCATTCTGTTTAATTTGCATTTCAAGCAGCTTCCAAACCTTTTTGGAAACTGGGTTGTACATACAGTATACTGTACATACACCACTGAAATCTGTTTGTCTTATGTGTACAGTACATATTATGTGTTAAATAAGTAATTTGAATTTTTTGGCTCTGCCACTGGACATAAAAACTTGTGGGCTACTTGGCTTTGTAAAAGTGTCAGTCCTCACTAAATGCTATCTTGACATGCAGGCCAAATACCAACTGTTTATGTCACATGCAAAAACACAAACATTTGAAGCCTGTTATTAAGTTGTCATTAACTGTGATGCAATTTCTCAATGAAAGATGTGTTTTAGACACGTATTTTTACCTCAAACCTATTAAATATTCCATTTGCAAGATCTGTAAAATTATTGCAGTCCATGTTTGCTATATATGGTTATTTCTTGCTAATACATAGGAATTTCTTGCAGAACTATTCTTACCATACAAGTAGGTCTAAGTGAAAGTTCCATTATTACCACCTCTGTTGTCTGTTGTATTCTGTAATTTCAATTTACCATGTTAATTATTTGTATGGCCATCTTTATACTGTAGCACTGACTTTTACACACAAACTCCCTTTCTACCCACAAGAGCAACACTGGATGTAAACAACAGCCTGGCCCAAAACACAACTCACTGCTATTTTGTCAAGAATTTTAGGATGCCACTGAAATTACAAAGATAAACAGATTTTTTTTATATTTGTCCTGTCAATATTTTCTGCAAAAAGGATGCATATATTTTTGATAGGCATCCCAGCGAGACTTAACTGCCTGCTATTAATTCTGTTACAGTTTTTGCTTGTTGGGACAGGTTGGAAAATGGCAGACAGTTCCCTGTCTTTGTCATTATGTTAACCTGCTAGGTTAACCAGGATGTATGTCAGCAAAAAAAATACAAAAATAAAAGTTTAGTCCCATGGCTCTCTGCTCTTATAAGAACTAGGTTATATTGCATTGGCTTTAGGTTTGTTTCTTCTAGATGACATTTATCTACATGAGGAACCCTGTCACATTAAGATGTATTGTTATCCAACAAACTTTAAACAAAGTTTAATTCATTCATTATCCCTGTCATGAAAGTATTTTGAATTGTGAGGGAATCTCCTGCTCCAATTCTAAGTAACAACAGAAACTAAGAATTACTCAGCCATACACCCCAAGTGACTATCTGGAGAACAGAGTACTGGCTGCACCTAAAAAAGCCTTGATTCCCAAGCAGTTAACATTATGGAGCATTGAAATATGTCAGACAATTATTGAATACAATTTTTATCCAATAAAAACCTTCACAGCTATAAACCTGTTTCAGCATAGTTCATAAACGCCTGAGATTGGCCTCTTCCTCTCAGAAAGCTTCAGAAGAGGTTTAATAGGTACCGGGTAATAAAAGAAACAATTGAATATCTGTTCATATAGATGGACTGGTCATTTAGCTCACAGTGTAAAAAGGTACGTTTGTTTGTTACATTTTGTGTGTTTCACTGTTTTCCAGCTGTAAGTACTGTCTGTTGGACATATTTCAAATTGATAATAGCATGGCAGCCAGCAGCAAAGCAAAGGGGAGTTTGTTGCTGTGGGTGAAGTGAAGTGAGGTGACCTTATCATACAATGATAAACTAGAAATAGGAAACGGAAATCAAAATATAATCGCAGACAGACAGGCTGGATCAACATTTGCTGATGCTGGATGGACTTTTGGCAGGAGAAAAATGAATTTGGTTGTTGAAAAACAGCCTGGGGACTGTATTTCATTGCCCACACCAAAACCCTAATAGACAACCTGTATTTCTGCTTTAGTATGTAATGGTAGCATAAGGTCAAGATTAACCAATCCTAAATGAATGGAAAAGATAAGCACCACAAATCTCAAAAATACAGGGTGCTTATCTTTTCCATTCATTCTGGACGGTGACATACAGACCTGTGACATATTGCCAATCTCCAAAATAAAATGAAACAAATGTTTTTCCTTGTTGAATTGATGTCCCCAATGACACTATACTTCATTGCTTGAATATTTTTTTTCTATCTAGTTGATAGATT